>JANTFA010044451.1:0-25928 GCA_026413405.1 Phytosciara flavipes | reverse complement strand
CTTGGTGTCGTAGAACTCTTTCATGTTCAGATGATTTGTTCCTCGTTTCATAATCAACGATTAGTCCATACATCACTTTACTCTAGAATGTTTTCTTCCGGTGCTATAAACAAGGGACCACCTGCATGTTTTGACAATTTTAGTCAAAAAATTGACTCGGCCACTGTTACCGTTGTAGGTGTGTAGTGTGTTTAGGCGGTTTAGACCTGACCTGTTCCGCGGCTTACCGTTAGTTCATGCCGCACAAAATGAACCGATTTTTTTGCAAAATTAATTTTGTTCACAGAAAACAACTCAAAATCAACCAAATTTTGTAAGCCACCGAAAATGTGCCTGAGGCCATAATACACGACGATAATAAGTATTTGTGAGATGTTTGGTAGGCAGAACTACTTGAGTATCGACATTCGTTATGAATGAAACATCTGTGAATAGTGTTCTGTCGGAAGAATAGGTCCACCATAATTGGTAATTTTCATTTTTTAATGTTTTAATCCGGTAAAAAATACCTTGTCAAAACTCCGCGATTACCCATCATTTGTGTTTTCAAATAACAAAACTTTGCGGCTGATAGAATTTACCAAATTCCTGATTGTCATTATTATCTACCTGATTATAAATAAGTTATTTTGACATAATCCCTCACAAGCATGTTCTTCAGAATATTAATTAAGTTTACCTTTACACGTACTACATACACGACCGAACCCAGCCAAATTAATTACAAGTCACTTCAATGACAAATTATACCAAATAATCGTTTCACGTTAACTGGTATAACGATTTTCACTTAATATGGAGAGAAAATGCGATAGAAAGACATTTCCTTCGCCTAAAGTTACATGGTTCAAAAGATAATCCCTAGAAACTGTTGCTGGCGACTTTGTCGTGTAAGTTGTAAGTGTTATATGGCAGATTCTATTTGAGCTGTGGAAGTCATTGCGGAGAATTTGACTGTATCGGAATTTTGCAGAAGAACAAAGTAATTCCCGAAGGGTTACCGAACTGAAAAGAGTTGCACGCGGTATAAGAAAGATTTGCATAAGAATAAAAAAAGTCACTGAATCTGAGTTGTGTAAACTTCCGGCGACCGCAATAAACACAAAAACGAGACTTTTTATTTTTATCCCGAATTATGTAAAGGATTTGGGGATTTGGAAAGTGGAGCTTGAAAAACGAAAAGTACGGTTTTAGGTCGCTCATAAAGGAAGTCCACTAAATTCTCAGAATTTTCGCCATCCCCTCTCACTGGGTTCAAGTTTATTCAATACTTTTCCAAACCACCCTCACCCCATACGTGCTTTATGGACAGACCCTTCCTTTGTTCTTTTCATTCTTTTTGCTGATCTAAAACGATCTATTTATGTTCAGCATTTTATTCAATGAAAAGAGTTGCAAAACAGTTGCACAGTTGTTGAGAACGGACAAAAAGAGTTGCAAAATATTTGCATTTTCGGTGCGGTTCCCCTCGATAATTCCAATGAATTTATGAAAGCAATGTGGACAGTTAATATGTAGAAAACGAACGTGTCACATTAGCGAATTATAAGAAATTTGAAATTTTCATTCAAATTATTCAAAACAAAGTTGAATGAATGAAAATTGATGTTTCCTATGATTCGCTAATGTCACACGTCTTCTTTCTGCATTCAATCATTCAAATGGAATCTGTCATATACAATTGTTGTAGCAAGGGTAAAAAAATTATTGGAAGAGAAGAGCAAGAAATTGTGGAATAGGAAATGAACCTTTAATGAGGGTTTTTAGTAAGGAAAAAAAATCCGAAGACTTGACCGACATTATTCGTTAACTGCCTCAAAAGGAAGCTAAATTCCGTTGAAATGTTGACAAATTGTCTTCATAAATTTGGTTCCAGTGGGAAAATAGATAGGATGGGGGGCGGTGAGATAAGGCATTGAGGACTCTCGAGTGTTCACGTTCTAATATATTTTTCCGGGTAAAAGATTTTCTGAAAATGTTTCTGAAATAAAAATCTGATTTGTTTTCTTTGTTATGTAATCAGTGGATGATTTGACGATTTCAAATATATTTCCATTAAATACTAACTGATTTCTCATATTTCTATTATTTCCAGCAATTCTCGTAAAATTTTTTATGCTGACAATCTTCCACGAAAATATTTGACAATTTTATTCTTCCACTCAATTGAACACAATATGCCTTTATTTCTATGGCTTCGTCGGATTTTCTTTTCACAATAAAGAAGATACAGCAAACACACACGCAAAAAAGAAGATTTTAAATTCGCTACCGTTATTCGATTATAACTTTTCCGTTCAATTTCCGTATTCCAGGTAGCACTGTATCCAAATCTTTGCCAGCACAATATTCATTATCGCACTCGGTGTGCATTTTAAATTGAAATTTTTCGATAATTTTTTGTCCAAATTCAAATCATCTTCACCCTTATCACAGATTTTATCTCACTCCATTCATTTATAAATGAAACAAAAAAAAAATCAAAAGAAAAAAGAAGAAAATTCGTCGAAAGAAAAAGTGAAATTATTTTCAGGTTGCACAAACTCAATGTTTAACGACTCTAAATCTATACGATAATCTACGAGTCAAAATAGAAGAAAACTTCCACACACACTACCCAGGAACCACACGCTATGACGCGTTTTTCATACAAATTGTTGCATGTTCCACTTGCGTTTCTACCGACGTTCGCACAATACTGACTGATAAAACGGTTACGGACAATTTGCTCAAACTTTTCCTTCGTTCCATGTTATAGAAAAAAGAGCAGATGATACAAACGACAGGGTAGCATGCTATGATTAGAAAGAGACAGTCAACGTTTTCAACTCCCTCTCCCCCCATATATATATTGCAAATATGACTAGAGCCAGGAGGAAATGGTTATACATTTCCCCTTAGTATAATGTGTTGATAGCTCAGATCGTTGTTGGTTTATATTTGTCTTTTATATTATTCATTGTGTTAGATTCAATTTCAGACATATAAATCCTGGGGCTTCGAATTTAATTCGCACATTGTTTCGTACATATGGCGGCGGCTAAGCCGACAAAAAATTAATTTGATTTTGCGTGACTAATATATTCGTTGCTCATTAATTTCGAACATAATAATGGGAGTATGAAAATGTTTTAACGATTATTATTGTGCATTAACTGTACGTCTTGAGTATCGTAAATCCCAATAACTGATACAGTAGGTATGCCTTTCAATAAAGCAATGTTTTAACATTACGCTTCGTTTATTGATCGTATGCCTTGGAACTTTTACGATTATGATTTTATGGAGCTTTATGGAGTGTTGTTATGAATCCGAGCGACAAACTTCACGTAATAGTTATTCTTCTACCGAGGTTGGTATTTTCTCGCAAAAGAGGTTGATTATCGATCCCCGAGGTAACAACTCAATAGCGTAATGGTTAAATCGTCTGCTTTCCAGTACACGATTGAGATTGCCAGTGCCGAGAGTTCGTTTCTCCACCGTTTCAGAGAGAAAAACCGATTGTCAGACGTGTGTACAAAACACAGCTGATTAAATCGGTTCAAGTACGATATGGTTGAGCGAAGAACTGTCACACGGCTTACCGGTAAAATACATTGTTGGGAGCCGCCCGTATTCTACTAGCTTGGTCGTAGAGCTCACCACTGGGCACTATGAAAGCAGTTCGGTATGAACGGATCTCAAAGAGATTTAGCGAAGCTAGTAAAAATAACGATCCACCTATGCTCCATTGCGAAGTATGGCCGTTATTATATCGATCCGAGGCGAATCCGAGGTCGACAACACATCGTGTGCGAGAATATACCAGAATACCTATCGTGGTAGACACAATTTTACTTTTGCAATCCGGGTCATAACCACACATTTCCAATGCAAAACATCAACTAATTTTCTACCAAATATTCACATGGAAACAATAATTCATTTGAATGTTTCGGAAAACTGCTTTATATAAATACCATGAAATGTGATGTAAAAAAAACGATTTGAATAAAATCAAGTAGTCAATGCTTCAACAATAAGTTCGCTTTAACTTTGTGATTCTGTAGCCGAATGGCTGTAGTCGTTGCTTTATGATCGAAATGCTCTTCGTGTCGAGTGTTCGAGGCCTGGTTTCGGCAAGATTTTTATCTATAATAAATTGACGGGTCATGCAAGATAATGAATGGCACGATAGTTTGCGAGAAAAAAAGTTTTTAAAAAAAGTATCGAAGCTATCAGTGAAATAGATCTTTACCCATTTGACGTCAAATACATGCATGCAAAGGTAATGATTAGGATTGGCAAAAAGAAAATTGTATGCCCAGTAGCGCGGTCAAAGTAATGCGTAAATGGATTTTCATATATACTTCTGCGCAAAAGTGAAATGTGCAAAAATGAGGATCCTACTACTTTAGATAAAATCTTGTTGGTTACTTGTGTCTAAACTGGAATTTTGCGCGCTGTGATAATAAAATACTCGTTCATCATCATCATCGGTCTTCTTACTCCTCGGGGAGCACGTCGCTATATTTTAGTATTCAACTTTGATTCTTTTCTTGCACTGAAAGAGCGTAGTGTCATTTACCTAAATCAAAAACGAAGAAATCGCAATTCCTATGCCTCCTCACAAACAGCGGCTGAATACCATCCGATGCACATCTGCCCTGGTGAAGTGGAAAACCAAAATCAGCACATCTCCCAACGGTCCTGCGAAGAGCACACACAGCAAACTTGTTTTGGATCGACTCAATCTTATACACTAGATAGAGAAACCAGACGACTGACGCAAACTGCAGATCCTTTTATTAATAAAAGTACAATTTACAAATTACAGAAAAAAGAACTGACATAAGCAAGACAAATTTCTGAAGAAATCGACTGTTACACAATGTAAAAATCTCGTCCAAATTTTTCGTGTCTTGTGGTATTGTACCAAGAATCGACGCAGCGTTGCCTCGCTAATTCTCTGAATAAGAAAACTTTTTGATTTTGGCTCGCCTGTGGACTGCTTAAGCTTTTTACCAATTTTGTCAATTAACTTCCTTCCGTCTTGCCCCCATGATCCCATCGTTTCTATCGCAATCGGGCAAAAATAGAAATTATCCAAGGACCTGTATTTGGTTCGTTTGGAGCTTTCTCTGGCGGTGGCGGCTGCTCCTGCCTTGCGAATCGTTGACGCTACGTATGATTGACATGTAGTGTCAGCACAGGTAAAATCTCAAATTAACGGTTTTCCGCATTTCCACGGGATGAGAGTTAGACCATCCGGTTTTTTTCCATCTGATCTGTTGCACCCAGATGGTTCTCGCAAAGCTGGCCAACCACAAGTCAGAAGGGCTCGTTTCATCAAGTCATTGATTGTCTCATGTTTCGCAGATGCTTCCCAAAGCTACATCATCTATCTTGTATTCATGTTTTGCTATACGCCGTACGCTACTCGTAATGGTTCTTCTTGTGTTCATGTACTTATAACTTTGGTGAATTATAATTGACCGTAAAGTGGTACGTTATGACCTCTCATTTTGTAAACTTTATCATCTGCATGTTTTATACGTAGACACAAAGAGTTATCACCTTCATCTGCCCTTCTGTTTATAATTGAAATCAATGTGTACATTGCAATATTTTCCATGTTGTTACCCCCATTACATGCACAAATAAAACCTTAACACCTCCAATTTTCACAAAACAATGTGAACTATTTTCTTTCGCATTCGTAACATTGGTTAACAATAATACACAGTGTACGTGCCTCTTCAGCATTCCGACTGGTTGGATTCCATACTTTTATCTGACTATGGAACTAAAACCAAAACAAACCCATCACGTCATTCCATAATATACTACCCAATTCTTACCACCAGCATAGACTAAATATAGCCGAATTCAACGGAATTTCAGGTATGTGTTCGGGAGCCACATTCACAGAATATCGTGTGCGTTATTTACAAAAAACCCAAATTATAGTCGTGTCAAAGTCAAGATTATACCATTACAATCTTACAATGGTATATTGTTCGAACATAGATATAGAATGCTTAGGTAATTTAACAAACATAATAGCTCCATGTATAAATAAGGCGGGTAGCTTAATAATAATATGAATTGCTTTTATGTGGTTCGACTGAAGTGGCTTCTTTATTTCGGTTAAAGTTTTCCTTACATTCATTGTCGATACGTTGCATATTCATATGAGATTGTGTATAAATGTGCGTGTGCGTGCAATTCGAATTTTGAAAACAAAAGGGAAATTTAATTTCAACCATTTAATAGGATTAAAATAGACGAAAAGGAGTGAGGGAGTGATTCTTAAACGATGAATTTTTGATCGGTACGAATGGTATATTGGTTAATGGTATATTAACTGGGGAAAGGGACAGGGTGGGAGGTATTTTCCAACATTTTGACAGATGGCAGCCATTTTCTAAGGATGCCAAAATATTCCACTCACCAAAGCCAACACCAAATTCACTCTAAAGAGTGCATCCAAACATTTATGCATTTTCGAAAAGCCGCCAACCACAGCAAACATCATTACGATCATAATGATCATGGCGCTACGTCAGTAAAGCGCAGTGACGCAAGTCCACACTACAAAAAAAATTTTAGGGACCAAGGAGCATAATATGCAACTTTTTGACTTCCTCCTTAGCCCGGAATGCCCCCCAAATATTTTCAACGGAATCTAGGGTTCACTACGAGCTCAACGCAGTATTGCACGTCCAAAAATATTAAGATTCGGCCGAGATTTGAATTTTCAAAGGTTGGTACTTTTATTTGAAAATGGTCAAATATGACACATACTGAAAGGATGAATTTTGCCAACCTTTCTTTCTTTCTCTGCTTGTTGTAAAAATTTATTTCGAGAACAGCCCAAGGTTTTTTGATGAAATTTCGGGAGTAGTTCGGGGGCGTAATTCTAAGACGTTTGGCAAAAAGAATTTGGGCGTAAATGATCTCATTTGGCGTATGTAGTGATTGAATTACCATAAGCGCAGATGGATACGTTGCGTATTGTCGAAGATATTAGTCAAAAACGGGTTTGGCCACCCCAGGGCAGATCATTTTTTTTAACCTGCTCTAGCATAGCAACAAGATTATGTTAACACCAGCTGAGGGCTTATTCTTCCTCAGCTAGGTCCCGCGGATCAATCACTGCCTACATTTCGGAAATCGCTGATGGCTTCTTTTTAAGTTTTTCGAAGTTTTCGCAAATTGAGTCTTAATCGGAGTGATAATGTGCTAATGTTCATTGTAAGTTATTCCTAGATTTTTTTAAATGTGAATGTTGAACCAAAAATATCTTCTATTCAAATTATTGCTTGATTGAATATTTTGTAGTGACAATACGCGCCCGGACTAGAAATATTTATCAATAATCACATTCACGTCGATTGACAATAAAGTTTGACTAAATGGTACCTAATCTTACAATGGCGTTGCCAAATAAATTAATTAAACAATTTTATGGACGCTTAAGCTGAGCTTATTGATAATAACAAAACGAAAAAAATAGTTTCCCAATTCGTTTTGAGCCCAAAAAACAAATAGAAATTAATAAAAGTTAAAATGTTAGAATGGCGCGTGAAGTAAATTGTAATTACAGAGTTCAGTCACCGTACGTTTGGGATTTATTGCGCGAACTTAATGTTCTTTTGATTGAAATCCAACGAAAAAGTGTATACAATTATTACGGTCGTAAAATTGGCTTTTTTATTCTTCATGAAAATAATGAGGAGTTGCATGATATAGAATACTCGGAACTCATTAAGAAAATAGTAGTCAGCGTGAATATAACAAGTGCTGCCTTCAAAGTCTGCAACGGATTCAATGCTTGCATACATCGGTGGCATTTGAACATAGAAGCAGCTCATTTTAAATTGGAACCAGATGGAACAAAAGTATTACTATATTGATCGTGAGTACGAACACTTCTTGGAAATATGTGAATCATACACAAACCGGGATACTTATCCTCCAGCAGTCTTGTTTATGTATGTATGAACACAGTTTTATAATTTAACAGCGTGTAGGAGTCGTTCACAAATAACACTATGAACTTCTTATCGTTAGAACATTCAAACATTCTACTATCGAAGTTAGGTGACAAGAATGCCTGGGCAGGTCTATGGAAAATATCCAGAGACATATGAAATTTAACAGACTCCTTCTCATCATTTTTAAGTCTTTTTTCTTTAGAAAAAATACCCTGTTGTAGGCACTTCATCTGTCCGTCTGATCGTCCGTCCTTCCGACAATTGGTCTGTGTCACAAATTGCAACAAAATCGATAATATGTATTTTGATTGACAACATTCGAAATTGCAATGCCTCTATGATCAAATCAACACCAGGAAAATAATAATGATTTCTTTAGATATTGCAATTCAAAAATTTGGTAGTTGGTAGTTGATCACCAAAATAATAATTGTCAACGGAGATTTTCACTATTAGAAAGTTGCGCACCGACTGAACAAATTCACTGGTCTGCTCGGATATTTATAACTTCAATATTTGGTATTTGGTAGTTTACAGGATTAAAATTCGAGAATTTGATAGTTGGTAGTTGACTAACTGAATTCCGCAAAGTTATGTGTTACTTCATTGGCTGATTAGCATCGTTCATTACATGCGCTATGAAGGAATGATTTTCGTTTTAAAACCAACGGGCGCGATCAAATTTTGGAAAAAAAAGAAAAAAGACCTCACCAGGCTTCAGCCGGTCGATTCTTGTTTAGTATCTCCCTCAACCATGTAGTTTGTCAAAAATCTCAAATTGAAATAATTTTTTCTGCTCGACAGTGGCGGAGTTTTGAAAACCAGCACATTTTCTGTGCCTGTGTTCGACTCGAGTTTTTAATTTCTCCATGCAAAAATACATGGAAAAGAAGTAAACCACAAAACAGAAGATGTGTCGGTTTTTAAAATTCTACGTGTCTATCTTAAAATCAAGACAGAAGAGTGGCAGCAACTACACAAAGGAACATCCTGAATTGTGTGGACGAATGCAATTTCAGATTTTCAGTGAACCTGGAGACAGCTTCAAATCAACGATGGCTGGAGAAAAATCGCGAGTTCCCTGATATAACAGATTGAATGTTTTAGCCTTGCTGCTACATCTTGTAAAATCCACTCAAAATTCATGAATAAAAATGCTGTCATGTGTGAATAACCCCTTCGTGTATACGTAAATGGTTCCATAGAAAAGTAAGGAATACACTTCTGGTGTTTGCTTCGGTACATGCTTTGGAAAAAAAAACAGTCCAAAGAATTTTCTGCAACAACGCATCGAAATATGACAGATTCCTTGATCAGTTGCAAATTGAAGTGGTAAATTCTTCCGTTTTATTTACGATTAACCTAGAAAAATATGACGAAAAATACCTGGCGCCACTCAGACTTTCTAAGCTGAATTTATGAACTTTTCCAGAAGTGCTTCCGATCGCAGCGACATACTCAGCTATACGAAAATTGCTGGCAAAAGCGGAGAAAAAACAGAGAACACGCTCTCAATCAATTGTTTGCACCATGCAATAGTGTTATCTGGATTTTAGACGATTGCACTGTCAAAAAAAGTCTGACAAAATTGGTCAAGTATACCGAAATTTTTGAAATACTTATCATGTCACTCGATAGTGTTACGCTATTGCATGGTGCGTTGGTGTTTGTCTCTCATTTCTTCCAAACATCAGTTATCAGAAAAGTTGTTTCCACATCGACAGGAAACTGATTTTTTCAGCACCAGTTCGAAATTTTCTCAACATGGCACTGACAATCCCCAATCCTGACTTGATACAGCAAATACTTTTTCATACTTTCTAAACAATAATTTGAGACAGATGATTGTCAGATAAGTAAAAAGCAGAAGTTTTAACAGAGAAAATACGTTCCACTCGTAATTTATGTAGATCTTTACGTTTACTGCAACGGCTTTATACAACATGTAACTCTGTACATAAAGGCTTTCAGTGTTTTCTTCGTATTTAATTGACTAGAAAGAACTTGTACTGAGAAGAGAATTGAGGTTGATGCCGTTTGCCGTTATGGTAAGCTAAAGGAAAACGTTGAATACATCCGACTATTTGAATACATGAGAAAATGCGGCAACAAATCCTACAACAGCAACGAAAGTTTTTAATTTAAATATTAAAGCTGTAAGTAAGCTGTAGTTTAAGGTGTAGTACATAAGAACCCGTGCTTCTTCGCTGAAGCTTCCCCTTTTTTTGAAAATTTTAGTGGTGCGGCATGGTTGGCTGGTTCAAAGTATTTATTGCATTTCTAAATTCAACATTAAAAGCTCGCCACAACTTTGAAACTGTTTAATTAGTTACGAAAGTAGTTGCAAAATTTGTAAAAGGAAAATATTTTCTGAAAGTGCTTCAAAATTATACTTTAATTTAACGAATGTAAAGTTTCAATCACGAGCTGAGTTGACATTAGGAACCAAATTCACTAAATGAAACCAATTAAGGGGCTATCGTCCACTTAGACGGGGCTAGTCAAAAACGGACATGGGAGGGCAATGGTCTAGAAGAGATATTGTACGTTCGACGTCTGAGCGCAGAACATTATTGCGATTTGTGGTATGATTTTTATTTTTTGGGTATGTCATGTTAGTCATGTTGGTCATGTGACCTGAACTAGTAACATTAGAAAAATGAACAGGACCATTCATAATAAGACATTAATAAACAAGGTGGGGAGGCGGAGGGGCCGAAAATCCCGACGTAAACATAAGTTCGGAATAACATTTTGCAATGTTAAACAAAGAAAGTTGTTATATTGATTAGATTCTATGCAAACCGGTAAAACGGTAATCCCATACTTCGATGCGGGAACATATTAATTTTAGAAACACATCAATTATCTAAAATCAGCACCATTTTTTGTTATCAACATTATTTTCCACTCCAACAACACGTAACATATATTACAAGATAATAAAAGAAAAGGAATTTATGTGTCCAAAATAAATCATTTCACGGGCTGTTTATTCTCTATTCTTCTGTTTCACCATATCTATGTGCTATTTACATATTCTCACGTATACTGTTGTGAATTCGATTTTTCTTCGTTCATTAATAAAAGCTTCCAATTATAGAAGAATCGTTGAAAATTAAAGCAAACATTTTTAGGAGTGACATAAAGGAGGACCTCATTGTAATTTGTATACGAAGTCGCTTCAGTTTAAATCCGCCAGGTCAACTTATTCCAGCAAAGTGTTTGAACGCCACCTCTTTTCAAAGGTAAGCGATAAAAATACTTCTCACCATTAATCCATTAATCTTTTGTTAGAGCATGTTGGATTCATTCGAAAGCGGATCACTAGTATTCCAGATAAAGTTCCATGCATGTTGCTCTAAGAAAAGTTGCACTGCTTCCGATGTATTTGTAGATCGAATTTTGTTAGTCACGGGACAGGTCATAGAATTAGCCATATCGTGAGCTGTGTTACTATTATTAGATGGAATGTTCAACCTTTCTGCTTTTTCTGCCGTAGACCATGAATTCTTAGATGATTCAAGTATGTAAGAAAATGCAAACGTATCACGAACAATTGAAGCTACATGGGTGCGAAGGTGAGCTCACCCTGGAAACTGTAGAGCTCACAATGAGGTAGACTTATTTTGCGACGTATTCCTTGTCACGGGAAATGTAAAATTAATTATGTGAGGGATCCATCTCGTCCAAAATATATATAGAGAATTGCCAAATCAATTACGTAAGCATCTATTTAGTCCAAATTATATGAAGAAATGTCAGGGGATGGGAGTTGATAAATATCTAAGAAATCGTGACGTCATTTATGAACGTCCTCTAACAGCTCATCTGTCAAATCTTCAGCCTTACCATCACCTAATCCATCAAAAATCAGAGGAATAGAAGCCTGACACAGTTTTATACCGGTTCGACATTACTGGACACACACAACTAATTAACTCGCATGAAGACGTGTAATCAGTGTTGTTTGCATGAGTGAATCAGCTGGAATTCAGCTGAAGCGAATTTTATTTAACAAACTACAATGAAGTTCACTGTGTTCATAAAAGTGAAATAATCCTTTAAATTTGAAGTATTACCTTCAGCTTCAGAATATTTGAAGTGGATCTAAGGTGTCTTACTCTTTACTTCAAACGAGAAACAAATCCTCTACAAAAGTATGTAGAAAAGTTCAATTCCTTTAACAAATTCATTTGTATTTAAAAAGAAAAAAGAAACGTTCACGTCTAGGTAAATTGTAAGAGACAGCATTAATTTTCCTCCAATTACACATACATTTTCCAACGAACTGATACAGCTCGTAAATTGAATAAAATGAACAGTTCTTGTCCATTTTCATTTAGACACCTTTTCCAGACTAATTCTTGGTATCGTTAGAAAATTTCATATTATAATATGCTGCCACACAGTATTACATCCAGCAGCTGACCTGTAAAAGCACAACTTCATAATAATTAAAATTTCCTGACTCGTGTAATTAGCTTCTAAATTTCATTTAAACGAGAAAAGACCGTAGCAGAGGCTGCGACGGAGCCCCGTACGATACCGTATACTTATTGCACGTAGGCCTACGATGCCGTATGTATGTCTCAAGTAGCTCTTGTATCTATGCAACTATAATGTGACCGCATATGTACCTAGCACAAAAAGTTGTATGAAACATAGCCATTGTGTAAATCGCGCATGGCGTGATTCTAAATAGCCGCACGAAGTACGCTCTCAAAAAGTTCTCAGAAGCCGTTCTAGTCTAAACTAAGACCCGTAATCTATTATTTTTAACCAAGACAGAAAAAAAATCAAAAAACGGAAACGGGAGTTGAACTCAGGCCACCACGTTTAAGAGCCATCGATGCTAACCATTAGACCACCAATTCATTTAATGTTCAATGAAAATCAACATATTGTAATCTACACATGTCTTTTCTTTGAACCATCTCTTCATATCGCCACATTTTTTATTGAAATAAAGTAATTCCGCGCGGCTTCCAAGCAGATTTAAACGAAATGAAGGCACGAATGTTTTAATTAAAAAAACCGACCAAAATTAGATTGAATTAACTTGAGAAATTACCAAAAACTCATTAAAATCCAAAATTGCGGTTGGCGGCCATTTTCTTAGGTTAGCGGAAACATTTCTATCACTTGACAGCTAACATCACCTTTCAAACAAAAAAAATTTACAAAAATCGAATAAAATTTACTCGAAATACAGGGAAAAACCACGAAAATTCAAAATGGCGGCTGGCGGCCATTTCCTTAGGCCATTGAAAACAGCATAACCATTTTACGCTCATCATTACCTTCAAAACAAAACAAAAACCATGTAAATCGAATGAAATTTGCTCGAGATATCGACAAAAACACTCCACCTTCACTGTACGGCCGAGTAGCTCAACTGGAGCTCACTCTATGGTCTCTAACTTCCGACCCCAAGATCCAATTTTGACAAACGTTTTTTTCCTGGGTTGGTGTAGTCAATACCTTTGACATGCATCATCTACGACCTTTCTACGAACAATACCGCCGGTAATATATGCAGAAAACCTCCACTGGACCTCGAAAATAGCACTTTATCACCACTATTTCGGCCATATCTCTGGATCGGCTCGATCGATTTCACTCATCTTCGAACTTGACCTCACTTTTTTGATAACAAATCGAAGAGAAAAGGTTTCGATTGCTTTCGATTTACTCAAGTTATCGTGCCCCCAGACGGATACACAGGCGGACAGACATTTTTTTTAAATTCGTCATCTATAAGCATGCCAAAATGATATGCACAAACACCCAGGCCCCAATTCGACGTGTTACAAACGTCATAGCAATCCTAATAGCCCCTTTGTACTTCGTAAGGGGCTAAAAAGAAAAATCCTGACTCTTGAATAAATGAATTCTCGCTTCGATTCTGTCATCCAATTACTATTTATGCTTTAAATTTACTACGAAGATAAGCAGACCGTGTTATTCTTGTTACGAACGGAGCATCCATAAATGACGTTATGCTTCTTCTACAATATCTGTAGTTTTCCTTCCTCATGGTCAGACTTTGCTTAGAAGCTATAGAAGCTAATGACTTGCTTGTGAATACAATCAAATTATCTAAAGGTTATGTCAATTCGTTTGGACTATGAATTTTAGTTTCAGATCTCATCATTAAAAAATGAGATAAAATTCAAAATACAGCGCGGAACACGGCACACTTACAATACTTTTACGGGAAAGAACGCTCGTAGTCGATTCAAATTCACGAATTCGTTATTTTAATCTATGCCAATGGGGCTTTTCAAATGTCAACTAGTTTCTATTGCCAAGCAATCATCATCAAGGCTTCTTATAACGGTTAGGTTTTGAAGCTATAAACTCTTCTTTTACGACCTAATGGATTTTTTTGGTGAGTAGATTATAATGTGAAGTTAGTGCATCTAAAACGAGGAGGTAACCACCGGCAAAAATCTGTACCAACAATTCCATTTCGCGCCATTATACATGAACTTTTGTGTGTCTTGCTACTTTGATTCATCCAGTTTCGTTTAAAATAAGCTGACGATGACAGTAGAAGCTACTTGATTCTTGATAATCATAAGCATCGTGTTGATGCAGTTACTGCAATTCGTATGGATAAACGGGATTAACATGGAGAAGTGGTTTTTCACCAGTGCATTTCATAGCTGCATCACATGCAGCTAACAATTTTCTTTGCTAAGCAAATAGTCAATGGGATAATCGAAAGAGGCAATGTACTTCCTGATCTCAAAAGAAAGCGTATCTCACAGGAAATTACATAGTGAGTGTATTCCAGTCGTCTGCAGGTTATTATCAAATCTAAAGAAAAACTTATATCAACGATTCATGAGGTGAGATCCATGAATCACGTCGACAGTCAGTGGAAGGAGGAGCAAAGTTCAGAGACATTTAAGAGTCTGCTGAATTTACTGTTATCTTAGGGGCCATTCGAATAGTGCACACGCACCTCTCTGGTAATTTTTGACCCCCCCCCCCCCTTCCATCTTTGCAAGCTTCCGCATGTTTTTCGATCTAATTCAAGTGTTCAAGACAACCAGAATCTTAGAGAAATTCCCATTGGATTGTCAAGTGAAATCAAGTGCGCTTTTGGTCTACTCCTCTCTCCACTGCGAACGCACGCTTTTCGAAAATCCCTCCCCTCCCCTGAGGGGCGCACTATTAGAATGACCTTCAATAGTGTGTGTGAGGTCTAAAAATGCAAAGAAACAAATGCTGACGTCATTTGTGAATGTCCCCTCCGAACACAATACATAATAAAATTGTTGAACTTGGCAAACATTTCCTTTTATGAATCTACTTTCTCTTCGGTAAGAGTTAGTTATGAGATATGATAAAGAAGGCTTTATGCAAATTGAGCAACACATGCGGTATAAAGAGCTTTGTACTTCGCAAAGTATTCTAATTGCCAATTAATTCTTAACTAACAAACTTGTCTGCAACACAGCAAATTGCTTTCGTTTGTTATTTTTTTATCCTTAGTTTTCCTTCAGGGGATGATTAGGTAGTCATGGTATATTTTCTTCCTGTCAGTCAGTTTCATTTTATTTACAGTTAATTCAATGTTAAAAGATTAAAGCGATACGGGGGGCCGGATGTTGTTCACCTTTTATACTACTTAAACAGGCGATATAAAACGGAGATGAGTTCATGAACCATTATTGCCTTCGACTAATCCAACATATATTTGACTTCATTTCAATTATTTGTGTCTGCTTTCATCGACGGATAATAAAGTATCGCCCCGTCGCGTCGTTATGACACTGCCGTTTGTGTACAACTTAATTAAATTCCCTTTTTATATATGTTCCTAGTGTAGAGATAAAAAGTCTATCGGATCGTGTTTGATGTTTTAGCTATCGATATTCCAATTTTGTTTACGTTGTCGCATACAATTCCTTTGAACAGTGTGAAAAACATGTAGTCGAACTTTATAAATAAATGAAATGACTACAGGAACGCACGCAGAGTGCATTGTCCTGACCGGCTACAAGTTCGAACATAGTGTGATTTGCCGTACTGACTATTCTATGGTGAAAACAGGAGGCATCACATACTACTACTGTTTTTAGCACCGTACCGTCCGCCGCACGAAGTACAGAGGGCTATCAGGTTTAATGTGCAGTTTGTAACAATCGGAATTCGAGCCATGGAGGCGACAGGGCATTTTAAGAAAGCTATGGGCGATATGGGTATCCGACTTTCTTTTTAGTTGTTCAAATCTTAGGTATTCTTACAGTCCAGTAATTTGCGCTCAGTATAGAGGCAATTTCGCTTAAAACGATAACAGCTGAGCATAATTAATTAATCGTGAGTAACTGTTTCGAGTTAGGGCTTCAAAACAATGGCAGCTTTTCGGGACGAGCATTTATAAAAGTCGTGAGCATGGGCGGTGTCAAGTTCAAATAGGGCACCGGGCAGTAGGCATCAACATTTTGTTGTGTCCTCTCATCTCTAATTTAGTGATCGAATCCAAGTTAAATTTTTTGTGAGGTCAAGTTCGAAGATGGACATTTTTGGACGACCAATGCCTGAGCTAGGGCTTTGTAAGTGTTTTTTGAAAAATATCTGAGAAAAAATACACTTTGGAAGTGTAAATAAAACAGCAAATCATAGGTACCCAGGGAAAAATTCATTGAAATCGGGTCACTGTATCGTGAGCTAGAGACCTTAGAGTGAGGTTGAGTAAAGCCATAAGTGTTTTTTGCATACAAATCAAGTGAGAGTCACTCGATTTTAATTATTTTTGATTCATTTGAAAGGCAAATGGAGCCTGAAAGCCTGAATGGACTGTTGGAATTTCGACAACTTCGACGTAAAACATCATTCTAAGCAAAAAATTGTTCTATGGTATGCCTTCAAAATGCACAGATTTTTTTATAAAAATAATTTTGTTCACAAAAAGCGACCCAAAAACGAACCATTTTTGTCAGCCGCCAGAAACATGCCCGAGGCCATATGCAGCCGGGTTGAATTTAAGTATGTGTGAGGTGGTCTATAACCAGAAATACATGTTTGGTCACATCTTAGATCATTAAAATATTTGAAAACAACCTTAAATCGAAGATACAGGGCCGCCAATTCAGAATTTTTGTATGAGCGTCTGCACGTGTCGAAGTTCAAACGAACTTATAAAAAAATCGGTGCATTTTGGAGGCATACCGTAGAACAGTTATTTGCTTAAAATGATGTTTTCGGTCGATTAAAAATAACTTGTCAAAACTCCTCGATTGTATTTGGATTTAAAAAAACGGATCACACTAGGGTTGCGTTGGTACTATGGCAATGTAAGTAGTATGGTTGCGTTAGTTATGTATTGATGGTATGATGGTTCGTTTCCAATCGAATCTATAGTTGAAACTTTCTAGTTTATACGAACAAAAATGCCTTCACCTCAGATTTGATGTTCTGCATGATGCAGACCTACACAGCAACCGCAACCGCACAACCCATCTACGACACACAATTCAATTATTATCATAAATAATAAACGTCCTGTAATTTGATTTGAAGGAGAAAAACCTTACATTGTCTTCTGTCGGTGTCTATCTTAAAGTGTCTTCTTTTCCTTTCCCATTTCCCTCTTTCTATTTTATAAGAGTCACTAAAGATGTTAGCATCAACTTTATATAAAATTGATCGAATAATATATAATGTGGTAGACTGCAGCACCGCATGTACTGAAAAGAACGCAAAAAGTTACTTACATTACAACTTCATATTTATTAAGTAAATTGTCATGGGATTAGAATACGATGCAAAATGGGAGGAGTCATATTGGCAATTTGTAGTAAATTATGTTTCAGTAATTGGCATGGTAGTAAGCATGTGGCCACGTTTGTTACAAACTATCTCAATGTGTCTTAGAACGGGGAAAATTCCTATTGGGAACGAAACGGAATTACTTTGCTATGAACCATATTGATGGCAAGGTTTTCAAAAAACAGTTAAAGACACCCACGAAAGCGGGTGGCACACAGAAAAGACTAGTTCAGAGGATTTTCTCCATATAAATTATTTAGCACAGAAAATGTTCTCTTCTAAGTCGATGGAGGAGCCACTACAAAATTCATGTGCCACCGCCTTCGTGATCAACTCAGAGGTGTCTTAACCTGTTGTTTCACAACCTTGATTGATGACGGTGAAACAGGTGAAGTGTACAACGACATAGAATCAAATTGCTAATTGTCTAAACTATAAATCGGTCAGCTCTAAGTTTTCATTTTATTTGTTCAATCAAAAGTCTTAAGCTCCGGAAGTATCGTAAATCACAGAATTTAATTCTACCAATTTGACCAATTTCCACATTCATAGTCACTTCCATTCCTGAGTCCATTAGCTAAGCTGATGAACCACATTGAAAATCTCAACTAATATTTCAGTCTCCCTCCCACCCACTTCGTGTTTTGCAACAAGTGCAACATTATTTTTAAGCTGTAGGTAGACTGATGTAGATGTGATAGAAACGTTGTAGAAACTTCGTATTACGGTGAAACGATATAATCGATCTGTTACTCAGCAGTATAATATGTGGGTGTTTTGAAAGTTGGTTTTGTAACAGAGAATGCATACGAGTTGTAAGCGTTTTTAGGTACCCGTGGAATGAAAGGACGAACGCATCTTAGCTTAAAAATTAGTTTTTTTTTACCACGTTAGGTATCGATTGTCGATCGCAGATGTCGACCACACCTCTCCAATGCAAAACTTCAACTAATTTTCAACCAAACATTTTCATGAAAACAAAAATCCATTTGAATGTTCTAAAAGACTGCTTTATTTATGACACCGGGATGTAAAGATACGATTTGAATTAAATCAAGAAGTCATTGCTTACTACACGCTTCAAAAATACGTTCTATGTAACTGTGTGCTTCTGTAGCCGAATGACTATAGTTGTTACTTCATGATCAGAATGCTCTCGGTGTCGGGTGTTCCCAGCCTGGGTTCGGCAACGGTCTTATTCAATTAAGATATCGGTGGAAAAATCTTCCCTCATATGACATCGAGCACTAGGCAAGGGAAGTTGACCACACTTAGACAATGCATCATACAAAAAGCGTTTTGATGATGAAAAAGGTCGCACTTAAGATACTTGCCAACTGTCAAGATCATTGCTCAACTGAATGGCGCTACTAACCTTCTAACCGAAACGCTCCCTCAAATAACCAACCAATAATGGCTGACTACAAATGTGAAACCGAGTTACCACATCCTAATGCGTTCGGAATTATGTGCTAAGAACATTAAATCGTTAACAAGTGGTTTTTTATGCTTTTGGCACGTTGCGAGTGAAAAACTTATTGAACAATTTGAAAGATTACAAGTTTTGTTTTCCAACGGATAGGGATGAATGACAAAAGCAGCTTTACTTTCTATAAAAATTGGTTTAACGCCGTAGAAAATGAGCAGACCCATTCATGCTTAGTTCGTAAACTTTTTTCCGATCTATATAACACAGTGTATGTTATATGCCAGCACGAACAATGTGTACACAGTATACGATACATAGCTAGGTGTTTGTTAAATAGAATAAATTTTATAAATCTCATCGGGGTGTACTGAACTTTGTTCTATGAGGAACTGAACACAGCTCCGCTATTATCTCATATGGCAACTTTTTCAGTTTCGGTAACTACATCCCAGAGCGAACTTATCATCGCTTACATGTCATGTCGGAAGAGGAAATTCAAAACATTTATCAAAACTATGAGTTCAGAAAATACTACAAAAAACTGAAAAAACCAATTTTCCATTCTGGCAAACGCATTATTCGAAAAGCCAATTCAAATTTTCATCGGAAAATTCAACAGTTATTGCATTGACTACAAAGGAGCTATTCGTGCAATACAAATCGACGTCTGAACTAAAATGAAGCGAACATTTTCAATGAACAACGGAAGATTATCTTTATTATTTTCTATTCAATTTAACGGAGCAGATATGACGGACGTAATCTTTTCAAGGAAATTATTAAGCCCGTTGGTTTTGCCTGTCGATTTTTGAAGTGGGCAAATATTTTCAATAAATTTAAATTGCTTTCAAAGGGTTTCGTACTGCATACAATATGGTTGATAATGATTTTTGATATAAATCTTGAGAGGAGTTGCTCTTACAGAAAATTGACTTATTGTTAGTAACTTTCTAGGAAAACGCCGATTATTTCGTTAGTTCCATTAAAAAAGAAATGAAAAACTATGAGCATAATGTTCGTGTGCGAAGTTGTCAAGCGTTAACAATGCCACCTGTTATCATTTCTCCGGTCAAATGTTACACTCTGTCCAGCAATCTATTTAGAAAACTCGTTGACGCTTTTTCGAACGTTTGACCCAAAAATTTGTGTTTCAATTATTATTGACAAAGTATGGAACTTTTGAGGTTGAATTCGAATTGAAGCGGAGCAACGACATGGGAGTTATTGCTTTAATCGACGAAGAATTTAGGTCAAAGGGTTGATCAGAAGATAAGATAATATTTGAGTAGTAATATGGAAAAATGCAGAAATCACACAGCTGCACAAAAACGTAGACATAACAAAGCTGGAAAACTATCAACGATGAGCCAGTTAGCGTTTTTATTTTCACATAGGTAGTGAGTATGCATTGGATGCTGCTCAATTTTATGGTAAAAGGAAACTCACTTGTAGGTGTTTTTGAGCTTTCAGCTCTGAAATGCAAGCTCTATACTTGTCGGAACGACAGTTTTACCGGAGCTTATTGTTAAAAAACACACTTGTGGGTTTACTTCTATCAGGAAATTGATATCCTCGTGTAATGAATTACTTTCGCAGCATCCAATGTAAACAACTATTATGGAGAGTAAAAGATCCCGATTTCCAATGTTTATTTTATTCAGACAGTTTGATTTGTGCGACATTCAAAGAACTGAAAGCTATGTAGTTGTGGCAGAACTTGTCTTAGGTAGAGAAGATTGTAAATAGAGAAGATTCAATAACTTGTTTGCTGAATATCAGAATAAATTAATTAGTTTTTCAGCACAAGCTCTACAGAATCGGGAGTCCATAAAAGTTTTAATTGCATCCAAGAAATAAGTTCGTCTTTTACAACATTCATTCACACACAATTCAGTGCGTCTTTCGAGTTTCTAGTTTGTGAAAGATTATTCGTCATAAGTTTCAGATGTTTATTGAAATATGGCATGAGGGAATCTTTTGAAAAACAACCTACCGGAATGGGATTTTTCAATGAAATTTTTTGTTTATGAGCGTGCGCAGATTGGGTCCTAGAAGCCAAAATCACTTAAGAAAACGTCCTCCATACTTGTGTGGTTAGTGGGAGAATCTAAAGTAACATGCGATTATCTTTCTAATGACATCCTCCACAAGGTGAAAGTGAATGCTAACGGTTTTAGTTCACATAAGAATCAATGAAGCTTCTTAGACTCGAACGCAGTACGAGGATCTAATGCGCTCTCTCTCTCTCTCTCTCGATTTTACGTTTGTAATACTTCGAATTAGAATCACTGGGTAAAGGCAAACCTTCTGTATTCGGTCAAACTTGATGGTACAAAGTTGCTGAAATATATACAGCAATCCAGGAAAAAAAAATATCAAAATCGGATCACGGGTTCGAAAGTTAGAGTGAGTCTAAGTCGAGCTACTGACTTTAGTTTTTTTTGTCGATATCTCGAGCAAATTTTATTCGATTTTTTTTTGGTTAGAAAAGTAATGACCACTGTGGCCATTTTGGTTCTTAGTGTTTTTGGCCTGTATTTCGGCCAATTTGTTTGTCGGTCCGTCCCAAAATCCATCATTGGGCGTGGACGTCTGTCTCATAGCTCCAAATCACACGTGAATGTTGACTTTACTAACCTCCGGGAATTGTTGAATTCACTATTCCGGTTGGACTGTGTGAACGTTTCTAAAAATCGTATAATTTTGTTAACGTTACAATCTTCAGGACTATTGTGTGGATTTAAATGACCACAAGGAATTGAAAGCCACAAAAATTTTCAACTTTTCGCCAAAAATGTATGGAAAACTCTCATCCGCTAGAAAAGCCTTTTAGCATAAGTTAGGAACAACGTTTTTCCTAAACGAAGTCGCAGATACGCGACGAAGTCGAGATATTTCGATACAAGTTAGGAAAACTCATTTATATTGAGCAACTTTCCGCGTTTCGATTTTGGAAGGTTATTTTTTGAAAAGAATCCCTTCATCTATGATACCAATGTAGCCTACTTTTTATATACACAAAAAAGTTGAATTAATGAAATTATGATACGTATTCGTTAAGGAGTGCCGAGCGACAAATGTATCGGTTTACAAAAATGCCAATAGTAGTGACAACACTCTGCCTTTATGATAGACGTGTGTTGATATTTTATAGAGCCCAATTTTAGTTTTCGCGTTTCGGAAAATCGACCACCCTCTAACCCTTTCCTTTACACTCTTTTCAGTCAAACACATCACGTTCATATTCGTTAAAATTAGAAGAATCAATGATTTTAAACTTACGCTCAGTAAAATGTGGAATGTAATTCCATTCCCTTTAATATATATGACTTATAGACGATATAGAAGACGTTCCTGGATATAATGAAGGAGTCGGAAGCAAAATGATAAAGAACCGACAAAAGGATATACATTACTTTCATGTCAGCTAACATCAAAGTATGAAACATAAATGTAAACAATACGATTTTCAGTTAAACAACATCGAAAAGCCATTCAAACAGATCGTCCTGGATCGTTCTGAATCGTCGACATATAAGTATATGAGTTTGTAAAATGAGTAAACACAATACAGCCTATTCCCGATAAAATGATTCATTGTCTGGATATGAACACAGTAGGAAGAAACAGAATTTTGCTTTAGTTTTACTTGAGACATACACACAACCTATACACAGACTTATACGTGGTGTGAGGTATGACATACTTTTAAATAGAATGTTGTCGTCAAGGTCCTATATAGCGTTTATGTTGGGAAGAATGGATATCATTCGATACTGTTAATCAGTACTTGAATTTCGTCTACAACATAGACATAGTCATGGTGCTCTAAAAACACTCAAAATCCGATTTTATGCTGTAACCAGTGACCCTCTTTTTAGGAAAAGATTTTTTGCTTATTTTTCATCCTTTTGTTTTGCTTCATTTTAAAAAGGAACGCTATCGGATGATGTTTTTACCTTTAAAATTGAGAAAGATGTTGTGTTTGAACGATGAGCAGGACGAGAAAATGGTCGCCTGTATCCTCACGTCTCCATAATATAGACAAGCAATGATGCAATTGGAATTTTAGGTGGGCATCTGATAGTAAAAACCTTTTGGCCTTCAAAGAGGAGAAGTGATATGAAACAATTTGAGGGAGATGGGGCAGAGAGTCTTAAAAAAATCGAATATAAAAACTCGAGTAAACTGAGTTCTACTTTTCCAATATTCATGCTCCAGCCTGGTACAAGAGTTGTCTGAAAGTTCAACTGAATTCTGCTGTACGTTTGATAACTTGAACGGTCAATTTCATGGGTGGGTCTAAAATTCTAAAATTTTGAGAGAACGTAATTTGTGAATGGTCCCTTAAGAAGTGCTTAAACTAAGTAAAGGGCGCAAATTCTAGTTGGAAGTGACGCCTACATAGTAATGTTGAGCAAAAATACACAAGGATGTAATCTGGCCGCCACGATCCTCCTAACCGATTGGAAACACGCTCTCCAATCTGAAAATTGTTACGGTACACGATACTGGAATGATGGCCTATTAGCCCATACTTTATCAAAAAACATCTCATCAAATGTCCAGATCAGAAACTTGAAGGGTTCGACCTACAGACAAGAGAATGCTGCTCAATCGTTTTCGACCAGGGCATGAATGCTGCAACAAACAAATACCACCAGTGGAATTTTGTTGAATCGCCGCTTTGTGACTGGGATGAGGATAATCAATGTGGATGAGACATGCCTCCATTCGTTTTTGAAAACTTTTCTCTAGCAGTGATTTATGAACCACTGATTATGAAGAAATAGAGGGTTGAAAGTGAGACTGGTATTCCCGGTTGCTCGGATGAGTGTAACTTGACGTTCCTTGCACAACAAATCTGGAGCATCCCTTCAATGTGGTCTTCTTCTTCTTCTTTCTTAGCTTTGTATCCACTGCTGAATGTAGGCGTCCCCTAGCTTCTTACATCTTGATCGGTTCATTGCTACTTGTTGCCAATTCTTGGGTGCTGTTCGTTTGATACTTCACAATGTGGTGCCACGAGTTAATAAGGTAAGTGCAGACAGTATCTGTCATTGTCACTCTATTCGCGAATCAAATAATTGTTGTGTGCCTTTTGCCTTACACGATAAGATTCCCTTCCTCAATGCACACTTATTATGGTGCTGCAAAACTGGGAAATGTAACCACTGGACCATATAAATTGGAGAGAATTTCCTCAAGACAAATTTTCTTTGATGCGAAATTTAGAAATTCTGAGTACTGTTACCGCTCGAGCGCACTGTTGCTCACATTAAATTTGAATGAACAATAGAAATTTCCAGTTCTAGCCCACATATAAGCATTACACCGATTAAGCCATAGTCTTTTTTCCTCGTCTTCATTTCCCTTTCCGATCTTTATTACCATCAATTAAAATTGCTTCACCAAACACGACGTGCATTAATTTTATTGTTCCATATAGCACACAGAAGCCGCATTTGTTTTGCGTTGGGATAGGTAGGCAGCATTAAGTGTTTTCACTTCAGCATAAAAATTTCCGTTTAATGGAATTTTACCGGTAAAAATACGGTTAATGGCGTCAAGAAAGCTTTAGGAAAAAAGGGCAAGCTAATTTATGCATTTCGCTACAAATCGGACGCAATTATTAGAGGTTTTCGGTAATTTGCTTTTTTTGAACATTTTTGTGCGGCCGAAATGTGAAAATGTTTTCCACGAAGAATTCATGGGTTCAATCACTGGTGTCGCAAATTCTTCATTGCATTTTTCTTCAACAAATAGTAGCATTCCCAGTCTAGCCCCAGCTACATACAATCTGTAGTTGGTGAAGAATGACATGTGTTACGTCATACACGATGAACTCTGTATTCACAATTCAATTTCGTTTATTTATGTGTAAATCGGTTTAGTTACTTTACAAATTTCTGTGATTCAGCCGTCCAAAGGCTTTACAGCAGGTGAACAATATCTTTGATGAGTAACAGTGTTGCTAGCGCTTATATATGATGTGGAGGGAAAAACATAAGAAAACCTCCATGTGAAAATTACCTAATTCTAAAACTAAAACTAATATCACAGCCCGGAATCCCAATTATATCTATGCGACACATAGAAATAATTAAGTTCAAAAACGTTCACCATCCAGATGGATATCGGTCGACCATCGCAACAGCTCCGAAGAGCAAACGAGCTCAACTCTGTGCTAGCTCTCTGATGAGCGGATAATCGGATAGCAAACAACTCTGCTGAAATTTGTCAGCCGTGTTTTCAATAAATGATGCGATCGTCGGATAATGAGTCCGTTGATGTAATAAATCCGTCGGGAATCTCCATGGCAGTTTGTTGATGATTTTCAGTGTTTTGTTCTGAACGATCTGAAGTTTTTTGATGTGCGTTGCTGCTGCTTGGTGCCAGACGGGACAGCCATATGTCATTATAGGCCGGATGACTGATTTGTACAAAATGTTTTTGTTTTTGTCCGAGAGCTTAGATTTCCTGCACAGCAAAGGGTACAGACTTCTGAAGCACTTCGAGCCACTTTCCGCTGCCTTATTGCACTGAGTCGCAAAATTAACTTTTTCGTCGATGTCGACCCCCAAATACGACACTGATTTGGATAATTCGATCACTTCACCGTTGAAAATGAGTGGTGATTTTGGTTTACGTTTTGGTGACTTGTTGAATGGAAAGATAATCGCTTGAGTCTTGGCAGCGTTCATTTGCAATTTCCATTTCTTCAGATATCGGTT
>JANTFA010044450.1:0-38216 GCA_026413405.1 Phytosciara flavipes | reverse complement strand
ACTTTTTACTCACTTTTTTCGGAAAAAACTACTCACTTCTCACTTATTTCGATAAAAATTTCACATGCATCCCTGAAAGCTTATTTTGGGTGAATTAAATCGAATTAAATTCTCAAAAATTTCCCTCACATTTTAACTTTTTCTTCGAATTGACAATATAGTTTAACATGGATCTGTCGTTTTTATGGATCTGATGGTTTTCTCAGTTTTATCCTCCAAATATTCGGGATTTTTTTCCCCTAAAATAGGCCCTACAGTGAAGGTATAGTCCTGTTGCTGATATCTCGAGTAAATTTCATCAGATTTTTTTGATTGTTTTCGTTTGAAATATATAATGACAATCGTTACGCTGCCATACTGTTTCCAGTGAGTGACCTATGAAAATAGCTGCCATTTTGGAATTTTGCTGTTTTTTTTGTCTAAATCTCATATAAATCGCACTTAATTTTGCTGAATTTTCTTCAGAATTCAATTTATAAATGAAACTTCGTACGGGACTTTCGAAAGCTGTAAGCAATTTTAGCAAGGAATGAGTTTGAATGGAATGATTCAAAGATGCAGTATTGCAGAGCACCTAGCGATTGTGTCATGTACTACTCGTACGGGTCTCCTCAGGTTGTTTCATTCAGGTCGACTCATTCCTATCCTTAACGAGGATGAATACAAAACAACGGTAAAAATATATGTTCAACCAGGCAGATTATTTGAAGCCGATTCACACTGACCAAAAATTAAGGACAATCTTTTATTACCTGTACCTGAATTTGTATAAAACTAGGGAGGTTCAGGGTAATAGTTCGGTCTACAATTGAGTATAATTACACAACGCAGTGTCAAGCGTCCCCTTCGTAGATATAACCAAAATTATCCCAAAGATGTTTAATGTATTGAAAATGGCAACAACAAAAACTGAAATGACTTTAATTGAATAGAGTTAAACATTCAAGAAGGGTACCTAAAGGTTGGCTGGTAAGTGGTGTACAAAGTCTAAAACATTTTCCTTCACACCAATTTAAACGTTGAGGGCTTGGCTGTTTGGTTCCATGGATATCTGAAGACCTTTACCTTTTCCCAATGAATGTTTCGTTCACATTGTATGCTCTCATTAATATTCCAAGTGTCATTTTAATTTAATTTTACGACACATTATAATTTAAAAATAATTTAATATTCCATAGATCAATTATGGCAGCCTTTTGTCTGTCATATTTTTAATGCTACACATTTACCTTGAATGCTGTGTGTGTATCACCACAATTTTTTTTTTGTCGTCGCTGTTGTACAATTAGATGTGTTTTAATATGAATTTTATCATGCATTGGTAGAATTTTGTTGGAAAACAATTTCAAAATTACAATTTAAATTTAACTAATAAATCGAAAAGCATTCCAATCAGATAATAAAACTGCATTTTAGCTCTAAATTGAAGCAGAAACGACACGTAAATATGCCACAGATTTGTACAATGTTAAATGCAAATGTGCAGTGTGTGTGTGCATGGCCTCTCATTGAAACTCGAATTTTTCTGCAGAAATTTATTATTGTAAAATGTAGAATTTAAACAAAACAAAAAAAAAATCATCGAGGATACGAAAATTATTTTTATTGACCATAAAAGTGAATTACAGCGGCTAATAATCTCAATGAATGAATGAATGGGTGAATGAATACGTTAATTTTATGGTCACTATTTTCACTCGTATGAAGTACGTGGGTCTCATGCTTTTCACTCTTACGTTTGTAACACGTTTGATTCAAATCACCGAGTAAGCCCAAACCTTCTGTGGTCACCCCTAGATGCCAAATCGGCAATGTAGAAACATAAAGGGGGACCCGTACGACTGATGTATGACATGTAGCTGGTTGTCCGTAAAAGGCATACATTTTAAAACTGCTCTGGAAAATTGAGTCCTGAAATCTTTCCATTTATCTTCAATCCTTGTTGGAATTGCTTTCAGCAATTTCGATAGTCCCGTACAAAGTCTAATTTGAAAATAAACTTTGAAAAAAAAAATCATCAAAATCAAGTTGAATTTACTTGAGATATGGTCAGAAAACACTTAAGTCCAAAATGGCGGCTGACGGCTATTTGCTTAGGTCACCGAAAACAGTATAACAGTTTATTCGATATATTGACAAAAAAAACTATACCTTCACTGTACGACCGAGTAGCTCAACCTCTTGGGCTCTAACTTCCGAGCCCAAGATCTGATTTCGAACCACTTTTTTTATATCTTTCGTCCGTCGTCACTACAACTTGAGTAAAACGAAACCAATCTTTACGGGATTTTTTTCCTCGTTTTGTTATCGAAAAAGCCAGGCTAAGTTCGAAGATGGGCAAAATCGGTCGAGTCGATCCAAAGTTATGGTCGAAATAGTGCTATTTTCGAGGTCGAGTTGAGGTTTCTCGCATATATCACCGACAGTATTGCTCGCACAAAGTACGAAGATGGTGCAAATGGAAGGTATTGACTACACCAAGAAAGTTTGTCAAAATCGGATTTCGGGCTTGGAAGTTAGAGTCCATAGAGTAAGTCTAAGTTGAGATGCTCGGCCGTACAGTGAAGGTAGAGTTTTTTGTCGAAATCTCGAGTAAATTTCATACGATTTTCGTAGAAAAATTGTTGTTTTGAAGGCACTGATGGTCGTAAAGTGATAGAACTGTTTTCAGTGAGCTAAGAAAATGGCCGACAGCCGCCATTTTGTATTTTAGTGTTTTTTGCCTGTATTTCGAGTAAAGATCATCCGATTTTCGTAAATTTTTTTTGTTCAAAAGGTAATGAAAACCGTAAACTGGAAGATTTGTTTTCGGTGACCTATAGGAAAATAGTGGACTCTTTTCAGAGTCTAATTTTCCAATTAGACTTCGAACGGGACTATCGAAATTGCTGAAAGCAATTTTAACAAGGGACGAGTTTAAACGGAATGATTTAAAGATGCAATGTTGCAGAGCAGTCCTAAGATACATGCCTTTCATGGACAACCAGCTAAATATGCCGTACATTACTCGTACGGGTCCCACATACGTTTTTTTTTTGTTGAAATGCTAGATATGAATGTGTGTACACTGATTTCAAGACCTGTGTGTCGGTTTTTTTTCTAGTTTTCATTGACCGACATCAACCAGACTATCGGCGGATATACCTCACATAGCTCTATGTGTGTTATATAATGAAAGGCACACTATTGGACTGATACAAATCGTACGAAAAAAGTAATAAAAAAATGTATAAAAATTGATCCGTATTACTAAACTGTCGGTGTCTTTATGGAGAAGTTTTTTTTGTTTGTTTTTTTTTTTTGAGATGACATCTCATTTCTTATGCGTTTTTTTAATGTAAAATAAACACGCAAATGTGGTAACCGACCGGAATACATTAAAATGTACCTGCACATCAAAATTAACTGCGGCTTCAAAAGTTCAAATTTCTTGTCATATATATTCAAGAGCAGAGAGCAATCTGATCGTTATTAGAACTATGGAAGTCAGTATTGTGCGATAACACACAACGACGTCTCGAGATAACCATTTTGTAAATTTTTAGTTTGGTAGCTTTCTTCGATCCCATATTTCGCTGAAAGTGGATCATTACAAATTTATCAGTTTTGACTCTTTTTGCGTGACGGATTTCATAAAATAGCGTGACTTCGCTTATAAACGGCCCCTAAGCAAGTTTATCCCTACCCGAAAAATTTGTGTGTGACCCGGCCTAACGTTCTAACGTTACATTCTAAGGTGATGTGAATAGTGAAATAAGGACAAAGTGCGAATAGCGTTTTATATTTCGAAATATTTCTTATCCAAACTCCACACCAAATGGAGCCGTTTATTCAAGTGTGAAATCTATGGCTGTAAGGAAGCGTAATAGCTTGAAGGCGAAGAGACAATAACCTTCAATTAAACATTTTTCAAAGAAACCGCTCAAAGAAAACTTGCTCAATTATTGTCAACACATAAATTACCTAAGACTGTGCTACTGTCTAAACACATTCCAGAACTTGTATTGAAGAGAGACACATCCACCTGTTTCCACAAAATAGCTGAGTGGCGCTACTTAACAAACAATTTGTTAATCGATCGTCATTGGAATGTATCGAACAGTAGAAAATTCCAATGAATCGAAGTTTTTCGTGACAATTCGAAAAATGAGTTTAACTTGGCTCATATTCTTTCAATAGATTTAGTCAAAATGAGATCTCCAACAATGTTCAAAGCAATGGTGACCTTTCGAGTGAGTGAACACTTCATTGAGATTTTCGTCAGCATGTAAAGTGTGAACAGAGATTGAATCCCTTTGAACGATCAAGTCAAATAAAGCACGGCAGAATTAACTTAATTTTTTAAAAGTTTCAGTCAACCCGCTGGTTGGTTCACTCATGCAAACACCCTGCTTATTTCAAAGTGGGCCTTTTCCTTTACTCGATTTATCGATCAACGAGAAGTAACAGGCAAACATAGCTTGAGAGAAGTTTTAATGAAATTAATTTGTCACTGAATGAAGCTGAGAATGAACTCAACCAGAACAGTTGTATGCTTGAACATATTGTGAAGCACCTTCATATCGGCATATCGTGTCAGTTGTCAGTCAAGTCACTCAACTTGATAGGTTGATATGGGTACTGTATCGAAAGTTGGAAATCCTATATGAAGAGTCTTCGGGTCTAGTGAATTTTAACCGAAATGACATTCAATGCCATCTAACGTCACTCTCCAAATTTAATTTAGTCTCAAGTTTTGTATTCCAATCGAGTGGAGGAAAAGTCTTACTTTGAATTTGATTTTCACGATCAAGAAAAAGTGAGATGATATTAGGTTGTGCATGCATTTGAGTGAACCAGCTGGAAAGCCGAAATGCGATATCAATTCGGTTAACTGTGCCTGTGCTAATTGAATAGCACTGTGAAAGTGAAACCAATATTAACTATAATCGCTGCTGCTCGTAGGTACAACATTTAAAAAAAAGTTGCCCTCAATTACTATCAGCAGGCCCGTATCTAGCGAGGTGCAGGGGCAACTGGACCTCTTTTAGTGATCCGAAGGAAAAACCAATCCAAAAAATCGAATCAAATAAAAAATACGGAAAATTTTGGGTTAGTTGGGAAACAAAAAGTTTAAAATGAAAAATGCGAAATGACAACGACGTACGGATAGAAAAGTGCTAAGATAGTAAATTACCCCCTTCACCTTCGGTCTGCCTACGGGTCTGACAATCAGTTATGAAAATTTGCATCTAGATTTGTACATACACGACGACCACTTAAGTTATTCGGACTTCTTGTCGTACTGTGACAATATACATAAAATATTATAACAAGCAATTGCTATAATTGCCAACTCATTAACACAATGAATGTTCAGCATCTCTAATTGACGAATGACGGATCATCATTGCGGATTAACATACGCTTAAATATGCTAGAAATTCTCTTTCATGAGTGCGGTTTGGTTTACCTCATTTTCACCCCCTCAATAGACCGTGAAAATTGATTGTTTTGCTGGCGATGATGGGTCGAATGACATTATTCTGTTGAAAAAATTGCAGCACTTTCTCACCTCTTTTGAACTGTCACTTTGTTTATGTTGAGTTGAAGTTTCCGTTTCGTTGCGAAAATCGGCTAGCTAGAAGCAAGTTCAACTTGCATTTTATCCGCTACATTGTCCTCTTAATAACAACACAACACCGTCAACAGGCTTTCGCCCCCGGACTGAATGACATTTACAAACGGGCACAGAACACGAATTTTTTGAAGAGAGTTAGGAAGAGTTAGCTCGTTAGGAGAGAGAGTTATTTGGCGCCAATTCGTATCTCAGCCGATAATGAGCTCAGATATTTTGTATATAGAATTCATCGAGTATGGGTGACGTCAAAATTGTCGTTCTTCGGTGTACGGTACACCTCAACTACCCAGATTATGAAGCTTGGGTACGTTATATTCATGCTAAACTTTGAAGGAAAATCCTATGCAGAATTGGTCCTCACCGGCATTGAACCCGAGTTTTCTTGGTGGAGGGCTAGTACGTTACCACTGAGCCAACCCGTTCCCACTCGCTTCCCAATTTGGAGAAAAGCCGAAAGTGCCCTGGCGGGATGTAGCTGTAGCCAAAGGTCAAAAGAATTGAGTTTTCTCAAAATTTGACCTCATTTTTTTACTGTAAACTGATTCGGAATCACGTAACTGCCCTCTACCAACATAAGCAGAAACGTTTTTTGAGCAGCGACTTTCAAATTGAGCTTGCTTACAGCTAGGTGTGAACCAGATGCACGCAAGAAAAACCCTTTAATAGAAAATTCCAACTCGAAATCGCTCTGGCCGAAACCATTGCACTTGTTGGAATTTCCAATCCGCTCCCCTTGGTGAACAAATAACTATTTTGATTGATCAACGTACATTTTCATAAATGACTGTAGCACACACATATATCTCCACCGAAATGTTATTGGCATGGCGCTTCAATTGATACAAGATTGAAATGCAGCTGAACAGTGACGAACATTATTTAAGCGTATGGTACTACTTATCATTCGTGATGTTTGTTTTTATTTTTGAAAGAAAAAAAATGTCTCCCAATTAAGTCCACACACATTCCCAATAATAATAAAACAATCAACAAACAACAACAACCCATATCTATGCCGGTCTGTATGCGGAGTTGTTGTTGTTGTTGTTGCTGCTGCTTCTATCTCCCAACATCATAACTCATATGATTTGAGCATATTATTTTAGAAAGAGATGTAACAATCATGGCAAAATATAAAAAAAAAACATTTTTTGTATATCCACACAAACGATTTTTGTAACATATATGACGACCTGAAATATAAAATATTATTTGAACAATTTGATAATTCCGATTGCTCTATGCGCGATGTCAGTTACTTCTGGTTTTTCTTCGTGAACGGTTGAAAAAAGTACAGGAAAAAAAATAAATAAAATTCATCAAAAAAAAAAGAAGAAGTGTATTGTCGGGCTGTCGGGGCTTACATATCTCACACATTAAATGGTTGTTTAATTCAAATCAAACGTTCGTTCATTTGAGATTTTGTGGTTTAATTGAGTGAGTACACCAATCAAACGAAAAGGAAAAGCAACAGACTTCTATTCGGTTAGTTTGAAAAGAGATAATGAACACTATTCAACCACCAAAAAAATTGGGAAAATTATTTTGTTTTAATCGAAATATCCAGTCTAATTGATATATCGTCACGTGATATGCATTTTTTTATCGGTGTGATTAATTTTTGATTCGAAGGCAGGTCTAATCAGTAATAAATCCGACACTGGGTTTCCAACTTGAACAGTTAATGTCGGGTGGAACGTGGGGGTGGTGGTGGTGGTTCGTCTATTTTCCCAATCAAATTCGTCCGTAAATTTGATTGAAGTGAATTGAATGAAGTCTGTTATTCATTTGGTCGTAACTGAAAGCATGTGACTTGACGTATACTATCTAACTCTATATCTAACTACCCAATATATACACTACACAGTGCTCATACGAACATTAATGTAGAAAATCATTTAAAGTGGTCTTCTGACTTTTATTTAGATAAAACGAGAGATAAGACGAACATACAATACAATTGTGTATTGCCTTCAGTATACGCTTACACACAATTTGACTTTGATAAAATTCGGTTGACGAGAAACCCAGTTCGTCTCAAGACTTTTTGAAAGCTATAACACCACCCGAAATCAGTGTGAATCGAAATTTTATAGTGAATTCATGTCGGCTTAGCAGTTTGATATAATAATCCAGGAGCTAGCCAAATTGTAATAACGGAAATTCATCAGATTTTGGTAAAATTGAGAGGGATGACTTCGGTGGATTTTATTTCCTGAGCTCTCTAAATGCGGATCAATCAATCATTCGGGAATGTAAAAAAGAAAATTATTTTCAAAACAAAATTTCTGTTCCAATTTTTTGCCCACGAATCAAACGCATATCACATTTTTATCAGGTGACCCCGAATCTATATTGCACAAACAGTGTAATGTGCTCTACGTTCAATTATCATAATAATCATAATAACAACAATCAATAGATAGAAAATGTGTATTTTGTTAGCCTTGCAAATAAAATCGTTGGTTTTTTTGTTCATTGTTCGCTTCATCTTATTTGCAAAATCGTTTATCACTTTGTATAAGTCCGGTGGTCATAATTTACAAAAGTAGTTATCAGGGGGGGTTATACATAAAACCAAAACCAGATTTGACTCTTTGCGTACACAAAACGAATTAATTTTTTCTTCTTCTATTTTTTCGTCGTTTTTCCTTTTGTTGTGTAATTTTTATCGTCTCCAATAAAAACAAAAACAAACAACAATATATCCAGTCGGACTCTCTCGCACCATTGTGAGTGTATAAATTTAGAAATAAAGTTAATTCCAATCCGAATCGATATAATATCCGAAATGAGTGGCATTAAACCAGAATCGAAGAGACGAACACACACTACAGCCCAGTCAGTAGTCAGTCTAATAAATTTTTAATCATTCGATTTTGTTCTCTAGATTACATTCTATTAATCACAGGATAGCATTTGACTATCTACATTTTAGTTGCAAACAATCATTCAATGAAGCCAGATGGAATACATTGTGGAAAGCACACTTTAGCGAACTTGTGATCTCTTCGTTCTACTCTTGTGATTCTGATACTTGGATCGTGTGACTTTGCTACTTTGCTCGTGCTCCATTTACTTTGAAACCGTTTTCAGTGTTAGAATGTCACGTGAAAAGTGATCGTGTGTGGATTTTATTCTCCATTTCAGTGGGATTAAATCAGCTTCTTTTTTGTGATCTTATCCGATGCATTAATTTCTATCAATTTTATTAAAACAAAAAAATTGCAAGTCGACACAGGTCACATGACACACCCACAAACAATTTTGCTGTTATCACACTTAACTTCATAAGTATTGAGTAGCAGTCAGTCGTAAGTTGCATTCGAAACACCTTGTTGAAGTGATAATAATATTGTGGAAAATGTAATTACTCCAATTTTTCCTGACACACACATGTCACACGATTAAAAATATACTTTTTTCAATTGATCCCGGTCAACATTTACATTTTATAATCTCGAAGTGAATATTGTTTAAAGAGGCTGGGTGGTACAGATTATTTGTTTTGTCACTGTCACCTGAATCGTGTCACGATAGTGGAAAATCATATGACAAATTCGCACTGCGAATTTCGCACCCATGTGACAAACTCCGTTTGTTTGTTTAACTATCATTTTGGAACTGGCTGCAGTGCCTCCACTGTACCCCATTGTAGTTTAGTTTAATGTTGATGATCTAGAGATTTTTAAAGGTGACAGCGAGATATCGATTCAGTCAGTTGATAAATGAGACACTTCTCTCCTCTTCACATAAATTCAATGTGCCATTCTGACAAAATCTTATTTTACCCCAGGGGTGGGGTCATCTAATACGCAAGACCAAAACAATGAATTTCTTTTCACATTTATTGGGAAGCATTCACTAAGATCCCAAAACAAACCAACTCCTTTTCTATTTATTAATTGAGCGAATGAGTTAAAATGAACAGAGCAACAATTCCTCCACGCTCTCCCAAGGGTCGCGTTTCTGTTCCGACCTCGATCAGATCCATTCAAATGTGTACACTCCACCTGCCATTGCCACTACCGATTAAACTTGGCAATTCGATCAGTTTAACCATCAAAGTTACACTTTCCGTTTGGACTTTCGTTCGGAAAATCTGACGACCCCTAATCTAGAAAATCGTTTTCGCGACCATCTCCTTTCTCAAGAATGTGACTGGTAGTTTCATTGTAAGACACGTTACCTTATGAAGACAACGGAAGTTGAACAACTGGTGTGGTCGAAAGACAATAAATTGTTTATTTCCAGTTCACTTCAAATAGATTGAATAGTTATTTTCCTAACGCATGATAAAAGGCTTTTTTAGCGAATGAAAGGTTTCCAGCACGAGCCGGAGGCGAGTGACGGATTCGAATTCGCTAAAAAAGCCTTTTAGCATAAGTTAGGAACAACGATTTTCCTAAACGAAGTCGGAAATACGCGACGAAGTCGAGATATTTCGATACAAGTTAGGAAAATTGTATTTTAACAACGCACCATGCTGTTGCAATCAACTTGACAGTGACAAAACACACTTTGTCAATTGTCTCATTTGTATGAAATCTTAAAACTTTTCTTTGGCAAATGTTCGATACATTGCGGTAACTGAAATCTAGATACGCAACAGCATGGTGCGTTGATTTGAGATCACCCTTAAATCCCACATCCCGAAAGGGGGTACGATGAAAGTGTGACTTGTGGATTAAGGCATATGAAAAGTGAGAGAGTGGTCTGAAAATCTGTAGAGAGTGAGGACGGGATTTATTGATGGTCTCTCATGGATGGTCATAATAATTTTAAGTTATCTAACAATGGATTTCTTCACCATTTTGATAGCCTGCATTAGCGAATTATGACGACGCGTTCAAAGCCAAAAACAACTCCAACCATTCGAACCCGAAAGCTTTGAAATCCATTTGAATTTTTATTCTTCGGCGGACCACTTTTAATTTGACATTGTGTGTTATACCCTGGCATGATTTCGAGATTCTTACTTTCGTAGGTGCGGCTTTATCTTTATGATTTCGTTGTTGACTGTCGGCTTTTAGTCGGTTTTACTTCATTCATGTTAACTGCAGTTTTACTAAATTTGCTAAATATTTTAGCTTATTAATAGCAATGACGTGGTGAGTTGATGTAATTGACTGTAATCATTTGACTGTAATGTTATATACGACTAGTCTTACACACGCACAAGATTGAGATTGACATAATTAGAAAATAAATCGTTCAATGGTGAAAATGATTGATGAGTTGTTCACTAGTCTTACCTGTTTTGAACGATTGAAGGATTGCACACTCTAGAAGAAGCGAAGTTACCTCAAACCATCCGTTTTGAACTGGATAGGGATGAAAATCGTCGGAAAATTTGAAATTCCCGCCGCACCATAGTGCGATTCTTTTTTTTACAAATTGGGCACTTTGTCGAACACTTTCTGGTATAACACGTGAAAATCCCGTGAGAGCTGCTCGTACAAATTGGGCACTTTGTCGAACACTTTCTGGTATAACACGTGAAAATCCCGTGAGAGCTGCTCGTAAATTTTCTCAAAAACGTATGTTAAAATGAAGTTTTTGTCACTGGTGCGAAACTTCAACGCCAGTTTATGAGTGAAGTATGACACTTTAACAATGGGACAGTTGTGAGACTGTCGATCCAAGGGTAAGCCTCCTCTATAGCTTGTTCTATTACTCAAAAACTGGTGACAAAATTTCATCATCTTTTCAGCTAAACTTCTCTTTGCCTAAGTTTTCTGATTAAAAATGAATGGATCCTCCTTTGAATGAATTAATCAAAAATCTACTCTTTGTTTTTGCTAGACACGCAATCAAATCTTGATTAATGCATGTTAATTGAAATGTCAACACTTGAAATGTCTCAAACACTGTGGACTGTAATCGGTATCAACGAAATTGTTTTCATCATAAGAAATCAATTCTCTCACGTTGTTATCTTTTCTCTTTTACAATGATTTCCCAATGTGGTTAACCGTCAGCTGATTACGATCAACTGCGGTACATAGTCCTCAGGTTTCCATATTATCTACACAACTGAATTAAGATAGTTGCTTCACGAGCTTTCCATGGATGAGAAAAGTTGAAAAAAAATTTGTCTTCAGGGCAGGGCACTATTTTATAGTGTTTAGCAATGTTTGGTATCATAAAAGTCAACGCATTGAAAGTTTGGAAATGTCTTCATTTTGCTCCAAATTCCGGCTATTACAGGGCTTCGATCACTTGATTGAATTCAAATGCAGTTCATACGAAAATTATTCGCTGGAATGCTTTATTGCGTAACTAAGAATGAAAAGTTTGCAAAGTCGAATTTTCACGTGAGTTTTGTCGACCTACGTCAACGACTAGACTTTTAAACTTTTCATCTCTACTTTAGTAAGGAACTTTACATGCCTTTGAGCTATAAGTCAATTAACTTTGTATACCTGGTGGTTCAATAAGTCACTTTCGACCCTAGGGGATGCTACAGAATGTGAATTTAAATATATTCGAAGAAAAGTGAATACTGACATGTGTGTCTGAAATTGGTTTTGTTGGTGGTTGGTAACTCCAATTCACATAATTAATCAATTCATCTAATAAAGATTCGTGCTATGCGCACGAAATCACGAGTACGAGAATCTAGGTTCTCATTTTGCTAAACAAAATGTGTAGGTTGTGAATACAAACCAGAAACATTTCATAATGGAAACCTACTAAAAACTCAAAGTTTTAAAACACCCCTCACTAGCCACTGTCCACTATCATCCCATTGAAATGTCATCATCTCTTAATGTCGCAACTTGAACTGGTATTTTCAATGTGACAACATTGCTCAACATTGCTCGGTATGGGTGTCATAATATGGATGTCTCCTCACACACAAATATGTCGAACTTGCAACCCTTCTTATAATGACAATGAGTTGAATGACACAAAAGTGAAAAACAAACAAATTTCCGTTGCAATCGATCGTTAAGTGAGAGCAATTTCGTTACGATTTTGTAATCAATACTATCGATCCGAAACACATAAATCATCATGTTATATATTGCTGTGATATTACACTTGAAGCTTTTAATCCATTCCGAAACGTGTTTAATCAAAACAACCTAATTTCAGTTTCAAATCGGTTTAAAGTATAATGTGGTATCAATTAAATTGATTGTATGAATTACATTTTCTGTGTTATTCTCTTATCAATGGAATGTCGGCATGAATCTATGAAGGTATGAGTGACACATAGCTTGTGTACAATACTCAGCTGCTCATTTATGTAATGTTTTCCTTTTTCATATTTATTTTTTATTATTTATATCCGGAGGGGGTAGCCACTAGCTGAAAAATCTGTCCCGACCACTATTAAATTCCATTTTATTCTCAATAATTCTATCAAATCAAATTCTATTCGAACAATTCTATAAAATCCCAAAAAATTCCAATTCCACAAATTTCTATATTTCAACTAGAAACTCGAAAAATACCACCACAGTCAGTTTACATTAATTAGTGGCAGTTCTTTCTTTTCTATAAGGTTCTACACTTTTTAGGCCCTCAAATTCTGACAGCTAAAATGACATTTTTGCCACAGATTTATAAAGACTAGAGAGCTACTTCGGAGCTACTTTTTTAGCAAAATTGAAATTGAAGACAACTTTGCAATTTTATCTCTTCCATTTTAGCTAGGTTAATCTGTGCGTGTTCTGTTCATTTTGACATCCTTATGCAGACAATAGGATTATGTGTCGTCAAAATATTTCATTTATTTTAGGCTACACGTTACGATTAATCTATAATGATGTAGGAGTAGAATGCCGGCGTCTCCCAACCATATCTTCGCCGGCAAGCCATGTGAAATCTTTTCTCACCAACTACCACAGACTCGAACCAATTCAATCAGCTTGCTGTGTTTTGTATACACGTCTGACAATCGTTTTCTTCTGCCACAGTTGGGAATCGAACTCTCACACTGGCAACTTCAATCGATTAGTGGAAAGCAGACGAGTTAACCACTACGCTATTGAGTTGTTGTGGTACTTCACTTAATGCCTATTCTTCGGGCAATAATAATTACTAGAAAACTCAAAAGCGAACTAAAACACAAAATAATTCAAAGTGATCAAACTTCCAATATGAACCCAAATCAAAATAACAGAAATGGATAACTGCCTCTAAGTACTGAATTTTGGTTTTAAGTCGACCGTCAAAAACATTTGATGACAACAATTCCGAACGATTTGTTATGGTAAAACAAACCAAGAAATTAATTATCAAACACTGCTCTCCGAGGGAGCTGAAGTATAAACAAATTGTGAAGCTGCTAATACGGAAAATGACAGACTAAAACAGTGGTTTACAGTTTGGGAAATTTATTTTTCGATATTTTTAACTGCATCATCGTTTCACTACTAGTCCTTTCAATTGCCATTTGAAACAACATGCAAAATGATTGCAATTTTTTTACTGTTTTAAATTTCGCGCCTTTGTAAAGTAACTTTCTAGTCTCCGTAGATATGTGGACAGAAATTTCAACGAAACAATGTCCACAAAAACATGGAATTCACGCCGTAAGTCCGCTCCAAAATTTGAATTTTGAGTGAATCGATGAATGAACAAATGAATTGAAAAGGAAATGTCAACGCACTCTAAAATGAAAATATCGTGAACATGGGTCATACAACGCTGCGTCTGCGATCCGAATCTTGCGTTTCTTTTTAAATTCCTCCAGTGGTTACCCCCTCGATTTATATACTGAACTAAATGATGGAGTTTACGATATTTATGACTCTTTCTAAACAAAAATTCCGCTGATTTTTCACACAAAAAATGATAAAAGCATAACAGTTGCACCGACTTGATGTGCAATAGACTCATTAGAAAAGTCCTTCAGTTTTCAAATAAAATGTTTTCGAAATCGCAAGAAAAGAATAATTTTGCAAAATATTTGAACTATTTTCCATTCTTTGATCTTTTCAATTTTATACTTAAAAGCATAAACTGTCGTTCGAAGGTATTTATAAATATAAAACACGAAATTTATGTGTACCTACTCTTCTTCTTATATAAAAGTGATGTGCTAGGCAACAAGTGCGTCAAATTTGTCGAGAAATAATAAAAATATTTCTGTCTGACTATGTGTCATTCAGACGAACAGATGATATGGAAAAAATTTCAATATTTGATCACATTATCTAAAATTTTGAATTACAATCCACTCGTAATACATCATCGTTGTGTTTTATGTACATAAAGTTTCTCTTCTGTTTTCATAGACGACAGTCTTAGATTCCGTTTGCTACAATACACGTAGCATGTTTATAAGTCAGTGTCCTTAGCAGTTTCACGAAGAATTTTTATTTTAAATTATTGATTCGCCATTAGCGTTGAGTATTGCGAGCGGGATTTAGCCACTCGATCAATTGGCCCTTCGAATACCTGAACTGTGTTGTGGAATTGAAATTCGAGGTATCAAATTATAACCGCCGGTGTTTGTTATACAAAATTTTTATCATTCGCTTAAAACCATCTCCGTTGTCATGAATGCTTCGTTCACATTATTTGTGTGGGACTAGTATGGTCCTGGGACGTCTGAAGAAGCGTCCAGACTGCCCATGCACTGAAATCATTACCAGTTATACCTTGAATGACAGTGCGATAGGCACCCCAACGTAACTAGATACCACTGAACCGTTAAAAGGTGAACACTGTGTTACATAATAAGTTAAATTGTTTGAAAAGCGACCAAACCACTACATCATTCTTAACTCAAACCACACAGAAACAAGTTTCGTTGATTTAAATATTTTCATGTTGGTAGAACACCGAAAATTTCGTTTTGAGACGGAAGGTATTCAAAAATTCCGTCTCATCAAAAGGGGGGAGCGGGTGTTTGTCAAAGATTAAAGCAGACAAAAGGTAGTACAGAAGATTGAATTGAATTGGAAAATACCTAACACAAAGCCATCCCCATCATATTGAGTGAAAAGTTCATAAATCGACGTAATAATATTTTAAGATCGAAACATTGTGAGTCCATGAATAGACGAATGGCTCGTCCCATTGCTAGACTCAAATCCATGTGTAGATTTTTCGCTTTAAATCATCAGACAACAAAAATTTACATTTTCGAGTATTTTTATTAAAAGCAACCTTCAGCCGCTACCATTCACATGGCCATCCATTAGCGATGTGATGGAATAAATTATTGTCAATACAAATAAACAGAAAATAAACCGGAGAAGTGTGTGTAAAATTGCAACGTGTAAAATGTAGAACCTTTTCTGTTTAGGAAAAAAACCAAATAGTTCTTTACATAACTAGCGTTGGAAAGTGGAAAAGTTAAGTTTGTATTGTAGATGCGAGGCGAAGTCGAGATCAAAAATCACAGTAAAACGTAACTTTTCATTTTCATCATTGAGACGGACCTACAGAATTTCTCTCGTTATTTCGTCACTCGTCTACGGTCAATGGATTATATTTTGAAAAATTTGAAAATTTGAAGTGCATTTGTGAGCTAAGAGAGTACTGTATAACATGAGATTGTTTTGAACCTACACTCGGTAACATTTAGAAACGGCGTTGTATCAAAAATTACTTATTTCTCTCATTTCTCCATAACGAGTGAATTGAGAGAAGAAGGAGAATTTTTGATACGATGCGGTGTCTACATGTTACCGAGCATAAGTGGCACGACAGACGTTCTAACAAAAATTCCATTTTTCATTCCAATTCGTTATTTCATCCGTACTTTAGGCTGAAATCGAAAAGTCGTAGAACACAAGTTTTTCGTTGTGGGTAATAAAATGGCAAAGGCCGCAAAACGGAGGCAAAACGGAGTTCTTTTTCTGAGTGGAAACCAGGACTAAGTCATCGGTCTAAGAATATCTAGATTTGCAATGTCAAACAACAGTTTGAACAAAAAAATCTTCTTGAATGTGTGTGTGTGTGATATTCGTGTTCAGATACACAACGACGCCGTTTTCCTAAAGTAGGCGCTAAATTCAAACTTATTCGGTTTTGTATGAAACGTACGTCGTGTTGAGTTTCATATCAAACAACTTGTGAAACATCACACGACGTTCGTTCCAATTTCGTGTAGTTGTGTGCGTGATATGTTGGCGCTGGATTGTTGTTCGACGTTGCAACCCTCTCTGGTCTAGGTTGACAGTAGAAGACAGACTGAATAACATAATTGTTTCGCGTTGCTATAGCGTAGCTGCAATAAGATATGCCAAAAGTATGGAAAACACTTTCGACGCAATGTTTAATGAACATGGATTCAATTCAATTTACTAGAATGACGTACTAGATTTTCATGATCCAATTGTTAATTGTGGCTTGAGTCCATTTTATCATTCAAGTTCTGAGACAAAATCTCCCGATTTCGAAAACCTATTGTTCGGAAAGTGTTAGGAAATTGCCTTATCGCACCTGATGACACGTTCAAGTGGTTGACACTTCACATCGCCAAGACCCACTTTATCTCAGAAATTTTAATGGGAAATAAATTGATTCAAATACATTCAAAACTATGACTGACATGAATGGAATATCCATCACTGTATGTAACATGAGCTTGAGGTACATAAAGAAAAATAGTGTGGTGTGTCTGTACGTGTAGGCATTCCATACAATAACAATAAGCCATACATTTGCATAATTAAGCAATGTTACACTTGAGAAAATATACACAAAATCCATACAAAAACTTAAATCCATTTTATGAATGTATTCGAGCATCGTCGATATTTTATCAAACACACGGATAAAATAAATGATCAAATGGTAATAAAACTTAAAAACCCGCCAATACAATCAAATGAAAGCGATCCCAGGCATAATAGAGAGAGTGCTGTTGTATATTGAATATAAACACAAAAGCAATAACAATTAAATGTTGTAAGTCTGCACATTATGTATCGCGCCACCAAAGCACGGTGTGTTGAAGTCGCAAGAGATCTCATATGACTCTATGCAGAGCTCGTGACTTTGGTTAGAAAAATTTGGTTTAGTTATTTTAACAGTTTGACTGTGATGGTTTCATATACCTAAGCTTCCATTTCGGGCAAAACGAATTGACGTAATATTAATCATTCTTTTCCATATTTTGTTGTTTCAATTCTTCCGTTTCTTTAATTTTAATTTTTTTTTTTGGGTGTTTTTCGATCGAGATAAATTCATTGAAGAAAATGTTTACCTAAGTTTTTTTTCCATCTATTTAACATAGCCACTTAAGTTGTGATAATAAGATCCAATCAGTTTTCGGATAAAAGAGAACGCGGATCCAACGTACACATAGAAAGAAAATTCTTCTGAACAAAAAAAAATCTGTTAAATTGAAAGAATATGGCTACAAATCCACGACCATCAACGGCGACGGAGTATCGGAAATGTAAATAAACTTTTTCTTTTCTTGAATTATTGTGATAAAATTTTAATCTATTTGATTTACAACAAAAGATTTGTATGGAATAGACCTGTCTGAGCAATGTTATATTCCTTTGGAGTGTATGAAATGCCAGATCATTTAAAAACACACGCTACACCTTATTTGCTGTAGGAAAAGTGTTGATTCATTCGAATACTACCTTAAAATATATTTCGCTTCACTTGGCTACACTCTTATCAGCAATAAAATTAAAATTTTCATTTAATTTTGCGGCCGTGAGTTGGTTATACTTTTCCATTACTTACAATTTACTTCCATTCGATCGAACTAAAACAGCAAAAACTGTGAAATCGACAAATTATTTAAAATTGAATTTCATAAAGCGTATCATTTACGTCTGGGTTGGAATTTTTCTTTTCCATTTCCAAACACGTGCGAAGCTTCCACAGCTCTACACAAATTCTAGTGCTTCCATCACACGACAGCATAACCATAAAATAACAAGCAAAGGCACACAACATGTTTCATCCCCAGTACACTTTGCAGCTCGGTCACCTTTTGACTTCCACGCTAAATAAAGTTTCCCAGATTTTAACTTCAAAACAATACTTCACTTCCCATAACACCAATGAGCATTTTCATCGCTGAATGTGATACGATATTTACTTTGCCACACTCGACCGAAATGAATCATTACCTGCTGATATTTGCGATGTAATTGTTTTTCATGACGGTTAAGCATCACGAGTAACAGAAAAAAAAACTTACCTACGAAGTTACGTAATGATCGGTAATGCAAGTTTGTCCGGGCTGAGATGTTCTCGGGCACTGCGACTAGCAGTATTTGATACGTTAAAAAGCCTTTTTATGATTGCTTTGTTGTGGGTTTTTACTGACTTACGAAGAAAATGGAAAGTCTGTTTTGATGGAATGGGGCATGTTTATTCTAGAAAGCGGTCGGTGCCAAGGAATCCAAGGAACTAATTTCATTTCGAAGCATCGTGAGGTATAGCAACCAATAAGCAATTTGTGGCTGCAGAGCATCTGTCCCGGTCAAAGTTACGTAACTATCGTGTTGCATTATACTTCTTGCCTTCGGGCTACAAGCTTCACACTCGTGAACGACCCAAGTAAATAGTCATGTACGATGTACGTATCTGTATGTTAACGATTAATTTTTGGCAATTTCGTGAGTTGTAGCCCCAAGGGTGGGTGACAAGCGAAAGGGCTTTATATCAACCTGCCATCGCAGATGCATATTCTACTTTTAATAACGAGCGACCGAATTACGAGAAAAAATCTGTAATTCTGTCACAAGGCATGAACACCTCATTTCTACAAACTTTGGTTTGGGGGTGTGAAATCGTAGGCTGAGGTGCAAGCTAACCGTAGGTATGAACGCTTGCAAAATGGTGGCATAGTATTCGGTGTTCTTTCCACTAGATGTTGAAATGGGAATTGTATAGTGAGGAATGAATCGCGCAAGAGAGATTATTGCTAAACAGAACGTAAAACACACCAAGCTGTGAAACATGATCACTTTGCGATAAAATACAAATTTTTATTCTTCACGCACGAATGCATTTTCACACGTGACAATAAAACTGAGCAGGTAATTTTCCAACGGACCTTCAGTCTCTGTTATTTGAAATTGGATGAAGTGGTTTAGTAAACATTATGGCATTCATTTGCCCTATGTATACGATTCTTAGACCAATGAACTTCAATTTACTACACGGTCGTTGCAATAGCAACTGAATGCGAACGAGTTGGGTAAATATAGCTATCGATAGGTGTGTGGAAATCTTTTCGACGTTTACTCCCATCCGAATTGGTTGTTTGATATCTGCATTTGTTCGTCTTGTGCAGTTGAACAAATATTGCATTTTGAATTCTAGAAACTCTCTAGTTACTCTCATATGCAATCGTTTTTAACTCAATTTATTTTTGTTATCAATTACAGTAACACAAGGAGACAAAAACACTCAAGCCATGGGGGCGATGTTCCGAAGCGAAGAAATGGCGTAAGTGTTCTCAAAACTATGTCTCTCGTCTTTCTTAACTAGCTGAACATCAAGTTAATGATAGCCAATTTATACGTTTCTTTTAGTCTATGCCAATTATTCATCCAACCAGAAGCTGCTTACACTTCCGTTTCAGAGTTGGGTGAAACTGGAACCGTCCAGTTCCGTGATGTATGTGACTTGAACACAATGACGTTCTACCCATCGATGTAAAGATTAATCTCCAATTGGAACTGTTTCTGTTTTCTATAGCTAAATCCCGGTGTCAACGCATTCCAACGGAAATTCGTTAGCGAAGTGCGCCGATGCGATGAAATGGAACGTAAGCTTCGTTACATTGAAGCCGAAATTAAAAAGGACGGCGTCCACATGCCAGATGTAAACGAATTGCCACGCGCCCCAAATCCAAGGGATATCATCAACTTGGAGGCTCGTTTCGAGAAAACGGAAAACGAAATTCTTGAACTGTCGCAAAATGCCGTCAATCTTAAATCCAACTATTTGGAATTGACCGAATTGCGTCAAGTTTTGGAGAAAACGCAAGGATTTTTCGCCGAACAAGAGGGTGTTATGAGCTTGGACTCGATGAAGAGTACTCTGATCGCTGAAGACCAGAATGCTACACGCGGTCGCTTGGGATTTGTAGCTGGTGTTATTCAACGCGAACGTGTACCCGGCTTCGAGCGAATGTTGTGGAGAATCTCCAGAGGTAACATTTTCTTGCGACAGGCGGAATTGGAAGGGGCATTGGAGGATCCACTAACTGGTAATCCGCTGTACAAGACGGTGTTCGTTGCATTCTTCCAAGGCGAACAACTTAAGTCAAGAATTAAGAAAGTCTGCACCGGATACCATGCTTCATTGTATCCATGCCCCAGTGCCCATGATGAACGTGAAGACATGGTGAAGGGCGTTCGAACTCGCCTGGAGGATTTGAACATGGTGTTGAATCAAACGCAAGATCATCGCCAGCGTGTGCTACTCAGTGTAGCAAAAGAACTACCGGCATGGTTGATTATGGTCCGTAAAATGAAAGCCATCTATCATACGTTGAATCTGTTCAACATGGACGTTTCTCAGAAGTGTTTGATCGGCGAATGTTGGGTTCCAGGTAAAACCCGAAATGACAGGGGACGCTAACAGAAATCTAATCTCAGAATAAATTTCAGTAAACGATCTACCAGTCGTCCGCAAAGCATTAAACGAGGGATCAGAAGCAGTTGGTAGCACCATTCCGTCGTTCTTAAATTTGATTCAGACCAATGAGGTACATGCGTTGTATAGTACTCCAGTGTTGAATTTCATTCAATTTTTGCGTTTGAATTTCTCATTCCAGGTTCCACCAACATTCAACCGAACCAACAAATTCACTCGTGGCTTCCAAAACTTGATCGACGCCTACGGTATTGCCTCGTATCGCGAGGCTAATCCCGCCCTCTATACAATCATCACGTTCCCATTCTTGTTCGGTATTATGTTCGGCGATATTGGTCACGGTCTCATTATGACATTGTTCGGTGCCTGGATGTGCATTTGGGAAAAACCTTTGGAAGCAAAGAAAATCAATGACGAAATTTGGCGCATCTTCTTCGGCGGACGTTACATCATTTTGCTCATGGGCATGTTTTCCATGTACACTGGATTCGTTTACAACGACATCTTTTCGAAGTCTATGAACATTTTCGGATCAGCTTGGCAGATCAACTACAACGTGTCCACAATCGTTGAAAATCCCGAACTGCAATTGAATCCAGCATCGGATGATCTAAAGTTCGACAGCGTCTATCCGATTGGTTTGGATCCGGTGTGGCAATTGGCGGTGAACAAAATTATTTTCCTGAATTCATACAAAATGAAATTGTCGATCATCTTCGGTGTTGTGCACATGATTTTCGGTGTTGCCATGAGCGTCGTCAACATGACCCACTTCCGCCGAAAAATGAGCATTTTATTGGAATTTGTGCCGCAAATGGTGTTCCTGTGTCTGCTTTTCGCCTACATGGTGTTCATGATGTTCTTCAAATGGGTAGCATTCAGTCCAAAAACAGACATTCAACAGTACACCCCCGGTTGTGCCCCGTCCGTACTGATCCTATTCATTAACATGATGCTGTTTGGTAAAGCAGATCCGTTACCTGGATGCAAAGAATTCATGTTCGAGGCGCAGCCGGCACTCCAAAAAGTGTTCGTCATCATTGCCGTCATTTGTATTCCGTGGATGTTGCTGGGAAAACCATTGTACATTAAATTTACACGAGGACGAGCTCACGTAAGTGTTCCGTGTGATCTCTTTCCAAATTAATGGTATCGACTGATTAACTGTAACTAAACCGTTCGTGCAGTCTCACACCAATGGCGATATTAACCAGGGTATGGAAATGACTCCCGAACCAACGGAAGAACCTAAAGCTGTTGCTGCTCCAGCTAGTGGTGGACATGACGATGAACCGATGAGTGAAGTTTTCATTCACGCTGCCATTCATACTATCGAGTATGTTCTCAGTACAATTTCCCATACAGCTTCGTATCTCCGACTGTGGGCCTTATCTCTAGCCCATGCTCGTAAGTTGCTCGCTTTAGCACACGGTGCTGGTTCAATTAATTAGTCAAATTTTGAATTAAATTTCCACAGAATTGTCAGAAGTATTGTGGAACATGGTCCTGTCTATGGGACTTAAGAGCTCATCGTACACCGGATCAATTTTCTTGGTGGTTGTTTTCGGTTTTTGGGCCGTCTTCACTCTAGCCATTTTGGTCATGATGGAAGGACTTTCGGCTTTCTTGCACACATTGCGTTTGCATTGGTAATTTATTATTCTGAAGATGTGTTGGAATCGTTGAATTTATCATTTCATCTCTTTCGTTTAGGGTCGAGTTCATGAGCAAATTCTATGAAGGTCTTGGACATGGTTTCCAGCCATTCAGCTTCCAAGCTATTTTGTTTGCCGAAGACAACGCTGATTAAATTCAGTACGCTCGTCGAATGTATTGCGTTACATAATAAAGCGCAATGCCAACGTTTTAATCCGTGAATTTCCTGTTATTTTACCTTCTGTATGTGGAAATTCATTTTGGTTTTGTGTAGTTTTAGTTTCATTTAACTAAAAAGTGCTTTCGTTTCAATGTTGGGCGTTTTATTTCACGAGAGAACACGGCTTTTAAACTGAACGCGGACAGAAGCTGTGCTCATATTATGGCTTAGACTTGAAAATTCGAAGAAACGTAGAATTGGTGATCCATGTCCTAGATTTATCCTTCGTCTAGACCATGAGCCTCGTGGATCTTGGGATCATTATAAAACTGCTCCTACCGAATGTCTGCAATTTGGGCGCCGAAATTGAGAGTCAAAAATCATTCTATGCCGAAGTTCCAATTCGGAACCAGCCTGCTTCCTATTAAACTCGAAATGCCTCGTAACAAAAATCTGATTACACCAACGGTACAGGTAGTTGTTCCAGCAATAAATTACAGTAGTTTTCAAAGTAACGTCAGCTTCTGCTTCCTTGAGTGTCTCGAAGAAAGTGACAGCCTGGTTTTATGGTGGAAACTATAGAAGACGTTGGTTACTTACATATCCACTTCCTCCAAATCCATAGGCATTCAATGAAAATTTCAAAGTGAAAAAGTCGAAAAGTGAGTAAAGTTATGGAAAATAGTTGCTAAAAACAGTTGGAGTTTCAATGAAAAAGTTGGTAAAAAGTGAGTTTTTTTAAGCATGTATCGGTGGGTGCATTTTCAAAAATTCGCTGCGTCTCACTTCCTTTTCAAAATCCTGTTCGATAGTCAAAACGGAATGATGTTGTCATTCCGATGTCGAGAAAAGTGTTTTATATGGATAATGACTTTTCGCCAAAAATGCTTTGTATGGGACCAGGAAAATTGTCGTCACCATTTATGCATGTTACCCAGTATCCATCCCATGTCTTGAGTGATGTCTAGAGTGATGTCTAGAGTTTATCGGTGAGATGCTATAGAGAGTTGATATGTTTTGATGCTGATGGCATTTGATTTTACATATGAGGAAAATAAGGGATAACTATACTGTCGACGACGATATTTCAATGTATTTTAAGTAGTTTTGAAGAGAGCGAGTGAATGGTTCGAAAATAGTTAAGAAAGTTAAAAAATCAAGCAAATAGTTCCTCACTTTTACAAATGTTGAAAATAGTTGGAAAAAGTGAGAAAAGTGAGTTAGTAGAATGCCTGCAAATCGAATATTTGGCATCAGACTGTCTTCTATTTGACAAAATCTTACAGCCGAAGAAGGGTGCCAGACCAGATAACAATCTTGAAAGTATTGCCATTCGTATATGCCCTTACCTTGGGTTATTCAGTTTTTAACACGAAGACGAAGCTTCCACCTAATTCCTAAAAAACAAACTTACACTGCACTGCTACTAACGAAAGCAGTGCTATACTTCACACAAAAATTGGAAAGAGACCGTGAAAAGAAGTCGTAGGATGATCCAAAATTGGAAGTTTGTGTTTCATAATGAAATGAGTTCGAAAGTCTACGAAAGGTAGTGTTCCTAGAGGGACACACTACCCACAAATGAGATGATCTGAATTTGTAAATATTGAATTAGACGCATCCAGACAGTTCTTGAACAGAATGTTGAATTCTAGTCTCAGTTTTCAGCGCAATTCGTTACTTCGAATGAGTATCATCGATAAAAAATGAAAATACGTTTGAATGCAACAATATGTTTTTCGAAAAATGTATGGGAATGGGAAAAGGTCATTTTCTCAATTATTTCCAAAATTTCCCGTCGATTGTATGTGGTGTCCGAGCAAAAAAGTTTTGTTTTGACCACAAGAACGATACTCCGTCGAGGCATCCCTTATGCACGGTAGGTCGAATAAAAATGTTTTAAAGCTCACCATGATGGAGTGTAAATTTCTAAACAATGAGGAACATTAAAAAATAAGTTTTTTGTAAATTGAATCATGGCTATACAAATATATCGCAAGCGGAGCGAGCAAAACGTTCTTAACTTGTTAAGTGAGCCTTGAGTTCATTAAAAAATTTCTCTCCAAGAAAGAAGTTGTGAAGGTGTTGCGCCGCAGCAACACACTCCTTTGGCCGGAGGGTCAATAAATTTTTGAAGAGTGAGTCACAAGCTTCAAGCTTCTTGTTGGACCACACTTGGAATGTTAACTATTACGAAAGCTACTTACAAAATGAAACAGTCGATGACAATATGTCACCAATTCAACGTTGACAACCAACTCAAGATTGAAAAGGTCGAGCGATGAATATCGACTCAATATTATTGAGCCAGAAAAATTTCTTATATCAAGAAAGAAATTCAAGCCAATGTCTCCAATAACGACTTTTGACCGGGACGACACCTGTTGGATGTTTCTTACTTTGGTATGGTATTTGGTATTTTTGTTACCACCAGGGCTAGCAACGTTAGAAAAATGAATAATTTGACGTTTGACTAGAGATATAGCTGTCACAAAGGTCACAACATAATCAAAGAACTTGTAACGATTCAGAGAAACGTATAAAAATTGTAAAACAAAAGCCTTGGTAAACACACAGAATGGAAGAAAATTTTAAAGTGCCCAGCTTAGACAGTCGAATCAAATTTGTCGCTCGTAAATCTTCTGAAAAATCACTAAACGACAGTAGCGATCAACCGACCAGCACGTCTAACAGTGAACTGTCGGCGGATGCGGAAAAAAATACAAAAACAAATCCACCGCCAGTGAAACAAAATCAACTGAAATGCCCATACGTGGAACCGAAATGGTCGGAAAAGGCAGAGCATGTGTACAGTTTTGAAGTTCTCAAAGGCGGCATCATTGCCGAAACGTTTAAAGATCTGCAAAGCAGAGCGTATTGGTTAATTGGAAAATTACCGGACAACAACATATCAATGGCCCACCCAACGGTGTCACGTTATCATGCTGTGTTTCAGTATCGACCTGAAGTCAGAAGCGAATCTGATGAGACTGTCGACGATGAAACTGAAAGCGAGACAAAGAAACGAGACATAGAAAAGGGATGGTATTTGTATGACCTGAACAGTACACACGGTAGTTTTGTCAATAAGACGCGTATACCGCCGAAAACGTATGTCAGAGTGAGGGTTGGATATATGCTGAAATTCGGTGGCAGTACCAGGAATTTCATACTACAGGTTGGTAAACGATATTCCACCAACTCAGGGCAAACCAGTAAACTCCTTTCCATTCTCTATACAGGGTCCCGACTTCGACGAAGAAGCAGAGTCCGATTTATCGGTGACTGAAATCAAGGATCTCCGTCGGAAAAAGGAGGAAGAACTACGAGAGAATTTGAAAGTCGAAGAGAAGCGTAAAGAGTCTGAAGGTATCAGCTGGGGCATGGCCGAAGATGCTGAAGAAGAAACGGATCTATCGATAAATCCATTTGCTACTACGAACAACGAAGAACTGTTCCTGCAAGATCCGAAGAAAACGCTACGAGGTTATTTCGAACGAGAGGGCCACGACCTGGACTACAAAGTGGACGAAATGTCGCCCGGAACATTTTTGTGTCGCATTGAGTTGCCGGTGAGTGATGCTAATGGACGACCAATGATAGCGGAAGTGTGTCACAAGGGCAAGAAAAAGGAGTGCGTCCAGCAGTGTGCATTGGAAGCATGTCGTATACTAGATCGACAGGGTGTGTTACGACAAGCCAATCATGAATCACGCAAAAGGAAAATCGAACATCACTCCGATTCGGATGGCGATGATGAATTTTACGATAGAACGGGCGATGTGGAACGAAAAAAGCAGCAAAGAGAAGCAGGAAATCAGAAGAACGCGCTCAGCTACAATGAATTGGTAAGACTTTGACATTTGCATTTTTGATTCGACCCTAGCATGACTAAGGAATTTCAATATTTCAGTTGGAACAAGAGCAGCAACTCCTGCAAAATTTGGACGAAGTAAACGCAAAAATTGACAACTACAAGAAGCTTGAGAAAAAGCTGAAGGAGCGAGCATACCAAGAGGATGACTTGGACGACTTTATGTCTACTTTGAGCAGTGAAACACAGATTGATAAAACAGAAATTCGTAAATTAAGGGTGAGTGTCACTGTTTCACTAGTCCTGTTTTCCCGCCTTACCCGCAATATTCTCTGTTTTTAGTTTGAAGCGCAACGCATCAATAATGAGCACACCAGTCTGAAACGTTTGATCAAAATTGCGCGTCCCATCGATCTCATGCCGTTGCATACGGAACCGAAGCGAACAGACAGTACGAAAAAGACTCTCGCACTATTCGGCAAACGTGGCACATTCAAATACACTTCGGTTGCTACTGAAGTCAAATCAAGGGATCCCGTTTTACTACCTCCCTCTGGCAATAAATCTGACGAAGAAGAATTGGAAGAAACTGAAGAAAAGGAAGAGAACGCAGAGAACAAAGCAACAGAGGAAGAGACACCGAGTGCCGACGTTGAACAGATCGATAAGCCATCAACGTCAACCCGATTGGTCGCGCCATCCGGACCAATTGAAATGAAACATGAACCGAAAACCGACCAGGCTGAAGATCAAGACAGAACTGCAATTCCTGACGACAGCGGAGAAGAAAATACAAAACCGATTAGCACAACTGATAGTAACAACAGCAGTAGCAACAGTGTCGGCACTAAGAAAAAGCGAAATCGAATCCGGATTCGTACTGATAAAAGTCGGGAAAATGTTGACTTCGACGAGGAAATGGTAGACACAGAAAAGTATTCCACATGGCTTCCGCCTCAAGGTCAGAGTGGAGATGGTAGTACGGATTTAAATGTAAAATATGGCTATTGATTAAACCATAAACACGAAAGGATAAATTTTGTTTCATTAGACCCGTTGAAAACCCGTCAAGTTGAATTACAATCTGACTGTTCTGACGACAAATATCTTCCAATTTAAACAAATCAAACTTCTGTTCAAACTAAAGCAGTGTGTGTTCTTTTGAGAGGAAAAGTTTTTATACAACGAAACACATTTCACCGGACCCCCCTAAATAAGAAAGTTGCAGCGTACGAGATGCAAGCAGATGTAGTGAAAATTGTATGAAAATATTGAACGATTTCACTGTGCCACTATGCATTCAACAGTAAATTAAGCATATTTAAGTTACTTTCCTGTGCTCGAGATGAGTGTTTCTAGGTCTGTATTCGAAAAAAGTTTTTATACAACGAAACACATTTCACGCGGTTATCACTCGGTTACATTTTAATATTTACCGCAGTCGCTTATGAAATCCAGTACATCAAACTGTTAATGGGCAAATCAGTCAAACAGTAAAATTTTAAGTTCGTTTGCGGAAAGTAATTGGTTGTAATTCGTGTAAATGTAAAGTATTTTGACGCTAACAACCAGAAATACATCGAAATCAAATAAAATTCAAAGTTATGCTTAGAGAGGGATGGATGAACTAAATGCCGTTGTCAAGTCAGAAAGTCTTTCATCTTACTTGACTTGTTATACGAATGAGGATGAAAAGCTCAGCCCTCGAGCCGATTCGCAAATTTTTGCAAACGCAAAATCTCGTTTTTTTGTACATTACAACGACGATATAATTCACAAAGAAAATGAAAAACAACTGGACACGTTTCGGAATAATGACCAACCATCTGGATCATCTGCACCGACATTGAGGACGTTTCAAGAACGATTGATGCTGAAACATCAGAAAAACGAATCCAGTGATAAAGTACACTCGCAGGAATCTTCTGAACAAGTGAGATATAACCAACCGTTTGACGTCGACAAATTTAGGAGACATTCTAGTAGAGAAGTTTCCAACTCTGTGAAACAAAGCTTCTGGACAGGATGGAGAAGTGGTCATCCAAAAAAAGGTTAGTCTGTGACAACTATTACTAATTCGGTTAATCTATGAAAATGAGCGTCTCTTTGTTAAAGATTTTGGAATTGGCGTACCAGGATCAAATCAAGTGCCTGTTTTGACAGAAGTTTGTGAAAACTCTACGACCGTCCAAACTTCAAGACACACATTTTCGGAAGAAATGCTCACCGTGCGAAGTCATTTCTTTACTCGACAAGATCGAGTGAATCACAATGTCGGTAAGTAAACTTGAGTTGGTGATCGATATGATCGGTTCATATGAAGGGCTATTCCAGAATGAAAACCTCTCTATCTTTCCCTCTCTCGCTTCGCCGTCACATTTGATATTGACTTTAGTTTGAAACGACGTGAGTAGTTTGCGTCATTTCTATAACCTGAAGCCAGGATTAATTCAATCTTTGTTCTCTCAACGAATTAATTGTGAATTTAAACTTGGAACTAATTTCATTTGTGTAGATACTTCATTGGAATCGAACAAAGTTACAAAGTCCGATGAATGCGTGGAAGAAAAGGAGCTAATTCGACCGAGGGATGGTAGCACTCTAATGAATGCATCGCAAGATGGACATCCCGGTTCACAGGAAACTTTTACATTGAACAGTGAACGTAATGTCGACATTCAGTCGATGAGACAAAGCTTACAAAATTTGTCGTCTCCGATAAAAAAATTCGATCTCATCCAGTCACTCGTTTTGGTATAAATTTTATGGAAAATATTTTGATGGAAAATGGATTATCCAAACTGATTTTCCCTTCTAGAGATTAGCAAACCAGAAGCCAGATGAACGATTCGCAACGGTGCAGGAGTGTATTGAAAATGATGTGTTGGGTGTAAGTGGTGAAAATGGTAATAGTAATACCATTGAGGACTTGCTATGGCCAGTCAATGTTACAACTCCTCATCCGTTGCAGGTGTGCATACAATGGGTTCCATGCAATCTGAAATTTTTAAATTTAATTTCTCATAGACCAGCGTGGCCAAACTACTCAATGCTTTAGTCTCGTTCGAAGTTGGTCGAAACTATTTCAGCAAATTGTCGATGGTGAAACTACTTACCTGGAGCGGGAATGAACAGATCTACGACTCAATGGCCGAAAATTTAATGGATGCGCTTAAGAAATTGAGTCTTGACCAGTTTCAGCGTCGTGACATGTTAGAGAAAGGATTGCTTCAGTGGTTGATCAATCACATGGAAACGGTGGAACATTCAGCATCGATGGCTCAAATGGAGTGCATGACGGATTTACTGAGAGTGCTGATTAATGTGGAAAATTCAACAGAATTTGCATCGGTAAATGTGCCGCATCTCATCGTCGTTTTAGGTAAGATTTTCTTGATGCTCCACACATTCTCGTTCATTTTCAATCATTCATTTTAGCCAGATACTTAAATGTAGCAAACGAATACGTTCAAGTAAACGTTGGGCATGTTCTACGCACTCTGTTCTTAAACGATGCAACTGTTGCTATCGGAAACAAAATAAATTTGCATCGAATTATTAGCAACATATTAGAGGTGTGTGTCTTGCGGATATGTGGCTCACTGAACTGATGCCGGTTGTAGATCAATTACAATTAGACATCCACTTTGTACATTCACAGAAGACATCCCATTCAAAATTGAGGGCTGAGCTCCAATATATCTGTGAATTGTTCGTCAAGCACAGAACTGATAGTTCAACTAACCCCGAGTTGTCTGCTGGAAATGTCAATCATTCCACTGTCTTAGAAAATGACCCATGCTTAAGTGGTGAAGATCTAAACAGCGACATTGTCAATCAAAACGAACAATTGATCTGTGAGCAAAATTTGATGCAAAGAGCAGAGTTTATTGCCGAACGTAAAAGCAACGAGGATGAAATTGAATATGTAGAAAATGTAAAAGAATCTGTAAATCTATTACTTCACCGTATTTAAAAACCAATTTTCTAGTCACGAATTCCAGCAGGACCCAATGAAAACGGTCCTTCTGATCTAAGAACGTTCATCGTCCAGTTATGCGTGGAAAAGAACACCGGCGAAATAGATTCCAAAACGTCCGATAATGAACGAAATGACGAATGCCTGGCTATTAACTCGAATATCGGTGCTAAGGTTTTGTATTCAAATTCGAGGCTACAACGAAGCTCGTCATTATTGAGCAGTGGTTCACAATGCGCTTCAAGTGAATGTAAGGAAAGCGCCATTCAAATCTTAAAAAAGCAAAGTAAGTATAAAGTAGGATTGTGTAGTCAGTGAAACACATGAGAGGTGCAGCATTCAATCATTGGGTTGGGATAGAGGTCTTGAGCTCACGGCTGTCGGTGTTCGGTATCGGATAATTTTCTTAAAAACAGACTGACAATGTGGATCGAATAATTTTTTCAATTGGATATTTCGAGATTCATCCCTTGCAATATTTTCTCTCATCATCTGATGTTGCTGCCAGTAAAATTTTACTTTCGTAGGGGACAGGAACGAAAAGAATATCCCAAATCTACCACCATGAAAGGTAGCATTTTACAGGGGGCAGATTGACATGAGTATGACTCAATTTTCGCAGAGGGCAGGCAACCAAATGTTTATTTCTACCCTTTCATACTTCCATGCTTTCATTTTAAAAACAATGCAGCAATCGTCTTTCCAAATTAAAACTTTCACCCGTGGCAAAAATGACATTTTTCTAACACAAACTTCCTGTTTTGTAAATTGGCGCAGCTATTGAAGCGAATGCGAACGTTAAAATGGACCAAAAAAGCCAAAATTCAGTCAAATTACCGTCGTCCAAATTGCTTTTGAAAGAAATGTATGGCAATCCCATGGATTATTCGGATTTGACTTCGATAGCGAAAAATCGTGAAGTACGAAATGAAATCTTGGAAAATGACAGTTTCATTGACGAATTGTGTGAAAAGGTTTTCAATAAGCTGCGATCGAAACTAGCAGCGAATTTCTTTTGTGGACCGAATTGTGGCAATACGAGTGGCAATTGTTGTTAGACAGTGGAGACGTTATCATTTATCGAGTATGCGGAAATTTTAAATTATCAGTCGTGCTAGGCGGCATTGTAACATCACCCCAGTATTTAGAAAATAAACAAAAAAAAATCGCTTCATTTATTATTACTCCTTCATTTATCGATTCTATGGTTTCCACAAGACAATCGATATGGCACCCCAATTAATTGGATCATAATCCCTCAAGACAATTGAATGGAATTTATCAAAATTTCATAAACTGATTTTCTAAACGCTGGGATCCAAAAATCATCCAAATTTTGCTGAACTTCTTGACAATACACAAGCCATCAGTTGACCGAATATGTTTTTGCGATTTGGTAAGTCAGACTAGTGTATTCATCCTTACAGATTAAAAGATGTTTTGCATAACTTTAAGATGAGGATCTACCATCGCCACCGCCCTAATAACTTCCTTACGAAAATTGATAGAGAAATTTTTAATTTCACATATTTGACTAATTCCACGACCTTCTCCCGTAAATAACAAACCGGGTCTTGAAATAGTTCGTAATCGGTGAGACTTCTTTCCTTTCGAAATGAATCAGACATGCTATACGATAAGTTTCATAGATTTGTAGATATTTTAGGAAAGAGTAATTCTACAGTTAAATTCATAATTTAGAGCCAGAGGTGATAACTCATCAAGGTCTCAGGAACGAGGCTCGCACTTCGATCATTCATGTTATACGTAGCTGTGCAGACAGTTACGAGCCTTCTGTTAGTTACGAGCCGTGATCTTCATAAGAGATAATGAGAAATAGAAGATTTAACTTATATCTTACGTGCTCTTCTTTCTTATATACGGCTCGTCACGTAAACATGGCTCGTAGCTAGCATTGTACAGAGTATTGTGAGGTCTTCATACTCAAAGATATGCTAACTCAACTAATGTGTGCTGCTGAAGCCAGTCAAATAATCTGTGGCGGAAAGTTTTTATGAAATATTGTTACAATTGAAGCTGATAGAGAAAACGCAGTTTTCTGATTACCCTCGTTCCATTTACAATTACACCACCTAGCATCATGATCCAAATTGTCTGAGAGGCTACAAAAGTAAATTGACTTCGCACAAAATAGTTGTCGTATCAAAACGCTGGTCTCATGAGTTACTGTACTTTCCATTTTTCCATACGAGTGATCATATTATAAAACTTTGATTCGAAAAATATCCACGTCAACTCGTATCTACCCTTATTATGAATCCAATTTCTCATCGAGCTTTCACATTGCATGAAAACAAATCCATGCGCTTGCGCACAAAAGATTTTCATCAGGGGACTTTTTTTTTATCAATCAATTGGTGGGTAAAATTTAGTTTTCCAAGTTATTTTTCAATGAACACAAGTGGAAACAATTTCAAGTGTTTCTTTCGTTGACCATTTTTTTGTGTGTGACTAAAAGAGTGAATCAATTAAATTAATGAAGTGAACCTGTTGTGGCGTTGCATCATTTATTGATGGAACTGTGTAGTTCAGAAAAGAAACACAGAAAAGTATATTGAAAACGGAGTGCCATTGGTGTGGAATGTTTTGTTGCTTTCAACGTGTTCTACATGTCGAAAGGGCGTTCGATATAAAATTCTTTTTTTCCCTTGCTCGGTGGAACATGACAATATCTGAACGAAACAATTAGTTTTCCCTCGGTGGATTACAGATTTCGAATGAACTGTAACTTTCAGATTGCTCGAAGAATAACTCATCCAAATGCAACCATTCATAGGGATTATGTAGCATTACAGCCCTTTCGGTCAAACGAAATTATTTCCATGTTCATAATGTTACCAGTAGATGAAGCTATGGATTATCGTTAAACAGAAATGTCTTAATGCACACAGAAGGGGCCAATTAATTACGTTTTTTGCAAGCTACGCTTCATTTTATGCATTAATTTCATCATGAAATACTGAAGGCTCAATCATCATGAGCACAATGGGTCCATAAAGAAAACTTCCTCGTTCACTGAATAGATGAATGATTCGTTATGAAGGTTGTTCCGATTAACATTGTCATTGAATAGTAAATTCGTCGTCCATAAAATCATTCGAGAGAATCAACGCTAAAAAATGATTTTCAGAAACTTGCCACCACTGACTCTATGTGAATAAACGGAGCGACCGAGGTCATTGACTTTAATAAGGACTTACTGTATTGGGATCAACACAAAAAAAGACAGTCCATATCGTGTATTCCACTAGAACCATAATTTGCAGCCTTTTTTTTTAATTTGTACGAACATCATCGTTTCCTCTTTTTTGTTTATGTCTAAGATTGATTCTTTGGAAATTAATCTGCCGAAAAATTAATCAAGTTGATGGTCGATTTAGTTACTGACAGTTTTCTAGTGATCTTAATTGCTCAATTGCTTGGAGATGCGAAAATGGTAGCTGTACCTAATTCAACAACAATACGTAAATGCTCAACTGATTAGTAACTAAAAGTAATTTGATGAAAAGGTTACTAGGTTCACCTACTCACACACACACACTTTCCCTCTTTCTCTATCTCCATCCCTCTCACAGCACAGGTACTTTTGTTTTCTCGAACGGGGGTAATATTTCTATACGTAGCCAAGAGAAAGCTTAACGATTAATCGTATATTTTGGCATATGAAATGAATAAATTGCCTGGTGTCCCATTCATAGTCATTCCTGTCCCCCGCAAATAAATTAAATCAAAAAAGGTTGAAAATGAATTGGAAGACTTTAACTAAACGGGGGGTTTCTTTCATTCGTTTATGAACTAGAATTCTTACATAATTAGGACAAAAAAAGAGAAATGTGTGGCAAAATGAATGGAGTGTTGTGAGTGTTACGACTATGCATGAACTATTTTATTAAAGAAGACAAATCAATTTTTTGTCATGCGATGCCAGGTCCGCACTGGCAAACATTAAAAGGGGGTGAATTGCTATGTATACCAGTCAACAGTCGCTAGGAGAAGATGTGTATGGATTGAGATTCAAGCATATTGAACTTAGCTCGACTATCTATGGAGTGTCAGTGCGGACCTGTGCGATGCGCGTCACATAGGTTAATATGATAATGCGAGCGTGTGGAAAAGTGTGTAACGGGTTATTTATAACGATGGTCAGTTAACTTTCAGCCAAAAAAAAAAACGAATTGAAAAGTAAACGCTGGAAAATTGTTTTTCTTTTTGTGTGTATTTCCTAAATGGATGGGAATAATAAAAGGAATCGTAAACAAAGAACTCGATAACATCGAACCAAAAACAAACAACAACAAAAAAATTTAAAAACAGTATGGAGCAACAGGAAGCGGCTTATCATACCTAAGATGGAACAGAAGGTAAGCGTGAAACGTGTAACTTTTTAATTAGCAAAATTACTATTTTGCATGTTTTTCCAAAGAATTTGTTATTTGACCGCAATATGTCATCACTAAGCCAACAGTATTCAACGACCTAGGGGTTGTAGTTCTATGTAATCTAATATTCGAACGTTGTTTCATTTGGGTTTGTCATTATATTTAATGGAGTTTTGCCGATATTGATCGGAATTGAATGTAATAACGGTAAATTCAGAAATTCCATCCGTAAATCGGATGCATTTTTTTTTGATTTTTCGATATGTGCCTAGAAAGGTACTCTGCCCTTGAAGCCAAAAGCATTTTTTTCTAAATTCCTCGACGCTCGTGTCGCTGGGAGGAGGTGATCAAAACCGAAAAACATGCATTTTTCTCATGACTCCCTCGCGACAAACCTAGTGCCATGTAAGGATAAGAATACCGGCGACTCCCAACAGTGCCTTGACCGGTAAGCCAGTTCTCTACTCAACTCTACGCCAGGAATGAACCAATTCAACTATTTGTGGTTTGTGTCTTTTCTCCAATTCATGTAGCGGTTGAGAGTCGTACTCTCACACTGGCAACATAATCAAGCAGTGGAAAACATACGAATCAATTCCCGTTCTAATTGTTTAATAGTTTTAAAAAGTTCGTAGCTAGGGTGTCGTACATAAATGACGTCACGCTTTTTCAGTGCTGTCATCAGATTGAAATCACTAATTACTCGACAAGTATGCACTACCACTCAAAAACCCGGGTAAAAATAAAAGTCTCAAAAGTTCGAAATGAGACGTCTCATGGTCCCAATTCTATTGTCTTTTCAGACGTGAGACGTCTCATTTCGAACTTTTGAGAATTTTATTTTTACCCGGGAACCTCCCCTGATTAGGTAGGACACACCATTAACTCGAAAAATGAATAATTGTCGGGTTATAAGTGATTTTAATCTGATGACAGCACGGAAAAAGCGTGACGTCATTTTTATGTACGACCCCTAGTTGCATGAAACCTCGTTTTTTTATGCGAACAACTGATAAATAGGTGGCGCTGTCTCAGAGCTATGGTTTTTCGAGACGTGAACCTATGGCTATCAGAAATCCGGACAGAAACGTGTCGTGCTGCACTTCAATGAATGAACTTTAAATCATTTGACTTTCTGAAAAACCTTTCTCTAAAGTTGGAACGCTGGCAATTAAGGATAATTTTCCAACCGAGTACATGAGCGCTGGATGATATAAATTTGAGCCGAATTCACATTGGAACACCTACTCAACTGTGTTTCATCAAAGTATTTCACCAATGCAACTCCGGTCATTGTTTGAACAATGCAAGAGAGAACTTTCCACTTAACTTACGAACTCACTCTACTCTAGTTGAAAATTCTTCCCTTCTACTGTTTTATTATCCCAACAGACTTTAATAAATAATCATACTGACCTGTACCAGAGTTATTGTATCATTCGTTCGACTATTCATTAAATAATGCAACGGTATTATTGGTGGCAGGTCGCCATAAATTCAGCGATAAATGTAAAACAGGCGGTCAATTTGTGGCAGTTTAAGTTTTAAACAAATCGTTTGCCGAATGCCAAACTAATTTGAAGTTAAAATTTGAAGCCGGGAGCGAATTCCACAGTTACCTACGTTACATTCTCAGAACTTTGTAAAACCAAACAGAATTTCACGAAAGAACAAATGAATTTTTAAAAATTCACAGAACGTAACGTACACAACACTATGGAATCAACAATCGTGCTTGTCAGATTTCGTTTATAGATAAGACCAATTTCATTTCTGTGATCTAACCATTTAATGTTTCATAAAGCCAAATCCGTCTATCCTACCGATGATAGCAGTACCTTCGGATCTATCTTATCATCTAAGATCCCTCCTTCTTCATAGTCTTCGTCTGCTGACTGTAGTCCTTCAATAGTACGCCGTGAAGTCGTTTGTATGCTTTCTGTTTCAGTTGCATTTGTTGGCGTTGTATTTGTTGGCGTTGAATTTGTTGGCGTTGCATTTGTTGGCGTTGCATTTGTTGGCGTTGCATTTGTTGGCGTTGCATTTGTTGGCGCATGTTCATCATCTCCACGTTGGTCATCATCTTCGAGAAATTTAATTCCATCATTTTCGCTTTCCTCATTTCCATCATCATCGGGAAATTCAATTGCATCATTTCCGCGTCGCCCAATTCCATTATTTTCGCGTCGCCCAATTCCATCATTTTCGAGTCGCACATCAAAATCGTATATTGGATCCAGTGTTGTTGTTGTTGTCGTGGTTGTCGTTGTTGCCTCAGTTGTCGTTGTTTGTTCATTTACAATCGGTTTGATAGTACTTTGTGCTCCAGATGTTCCAATGGATGTTGAAAACGATCCGAATGGTAGATGTTGATTATGATTGCCGTGGTGTTGGTTTAAAAATTGCGTTAGAAAACTGGATACCTGAAAATTGTGATTGTTCATCGCTGACGGATTCGATGGGAACTGTGGCTGATGATTAAACAATCCAGATTGTTGAAGACCGAATCCAGATGTCGAAAATGCTTGCTGGAAGTTCAAGCCACTGTATGGGATGGGTGCATTGATTTGTTGAATTCCAACAACATCTGGAAAGGGGTAGTTGTTACTCGCCGATTCAACGTGTCATTAACAGAATTTTACTTACTGGGGAATCCATTTTGCGTGCTGTACTGTGTATTGAAACTAACACCCGAAAATCCATTCGACATCTTAATCGCTCCTTTGCCAACATTATCACCATTTCTGTGCATCTGCGGTTCCCTCACTCGCTCTCTAAACAGACCCGGTTCATTTCTCTTTTTGTAAGATTTTGTAAAACTTCCGAGTGCATCCAATGTCGCATCAACGAGATAAAAGTTATCCTTTTCGCGAAAACCGTTCCGTCGGCTCACAACGGTTGACCCGGATTTCGGATCGAATCTCCATTTCTCATCATGTAGCGTGTCCCCATCGTAATAGCTGAGTGACGGGGATACTCTGTAAATTTGTCTACATAGATATCTTGACTACCTACAATAAATCATAGCCGTCAGTTCCTTT
>JANTFA010044339.1:0-15309 GCA_026413405.1 Phytosciara flavipes | reverse complement strand
AGTTCATGTTCGTGGCGTGTAAAAATCAAATTAATTTAGTTCGAAAACGTAGACATCTGACTAACGAACTTAAAGCCAAGTTTCATGAATTATGAAATTTATTGGAGACGTTTGAACCGTACATTACGTGACGAAGAAAGGATAAGTTGAAACACGGTATACGTGTAATGGAAATGTACATAGGACGAGCAACGATACTGGTGCTGTCTATTGATGGTCGTTGATGCATCATTGTCTGTACGATGAGCGTTCGTTGTTGCATTCTATGCTACAAAGTTTAACCATAAATGTGAAACATAATACGGACTATTCCACACAATGCACAAACAATTCTTGAAGCTATAATTTAATAACAGCTTTACTGGTACAACAACGGCACACTGCATATGCGAGCGTTCTTGGTTCATGATGCGTTCAAAGCATCCTTGCATGTTTGAAGGGAATAATCATCCATTATAGACTTACAAGAGCTGCATTGTATACAATAAACTAATTTTATGTAATCGGATATCTTCCGAGGTAATGAAATTTGTCCTTAATTCAGAGTGTTTAATGTTTCTCACACATCGCTCACAACAAAGACTCGTTATGAGTTGATTAATTCTGAATAGAAGACACACTCATGATTTCTGCTGCTTAATTTCACACAATTTCACCATATTCTTGAACATTATTAATTTAATCCATCAAAGCATCCCATTAAAATGCATATCAATGTTAATTATTCACATCCTAAATTAAAGTAGACGAAGCCATTGCATTTAGTTGATTCAATGCATTAATTAGAAAGCTCGGAAATATCAAATCATCAAATGTAAAATCATCATGTGAAGTGAAGAAACTTCACTTTTTGAGATTCATTCTAATTTTGTATGTTGTTTGGTTGGCACAACGATCCAATTTCGAAAACGCATGGGGTGAGACTTTGCTTTCCACTCACCTCTCCAACATTCGTTTCACGTAATGCACTCAGCACAACGTAATCATCTAAACGACTCAAACTAGTGTCTGTAATTGTATGCTGTGGAATGTGGGTCTCCCCTAATCTCTTCCAATCTTCACGATCTACTGCTACTTGCTGCCAGTTGAAGCCTGCATTTTCTTGATGCTGTCATATCATCTTCCTGGTGACCTTCCGACTGATCGTTTCGTCGGCGGCCTTCACTCCATATAATAGCTTTGGTCCAACGCTCATTAGTCCGCCTAAGAATGTGTCCCGCCCAGTTTCATTTCAATGATGCTATGCGCTCCAAGACATCAACGACCTTTGCTTTTTGTCTAATCCATTGATTGGTAATCTTATCTCTAAGCGAAATTCCCAATACCTTTCTTTCCATGTCTCATTGCGCCACTCTTAATTTCCGGTTGCTTTCGTTAATGTGACAGTTTCGGCTCCATATGTGAGTAGCAGGAGGACACATGTGTTGAACACTTTATGCTTCAGACTAGGTCTAATTTTTTCCTTGAATATTAATCTGAGTTTAACCGAACGCTGCTCGTCCTTGGCCTATTCTCCGTGTCACTTAACCCAAACGTTATCACCTAAATGAATTAAAACTTGAATTGAGATACAACAGGAAAAACCTATGAATTTATTCCATCTCAAAGTGAAGAACGAAGTCTGACAAAATAACTGATGTCATGCACAGAAACATACCCTATCGTTAACGAAATTTGCTCTGTTCTTTTTTCGTTAAATTGAATATTAGAGTGAGATTCTGGATGGCATTCAGATGCCGATGTATGACCTTGAACCGACTTCGAATGGAGGGAAATAATGTTGAGAGCTTTCAATCCAGCCTAGATAGAATGATTGTTGGCCTTTTTGCTACAATGCATTTAAAATTTCAATGATGGCAGAGTTAATTACCGACCATCAACAGCAGAGCCAACTTCTCCACGACGCGTTTAACTCTTCTGTTTATTGAATCAGCTGATTTGCGCATCCATTGATAGAAGTGCACAACCTGAGACAAAAGCGATAAGACCAATAAATTTCCTGTCTATACGATTTCCTTTAATTGTTCAATCGCTGCAATAGATGATATTCACATCCCATTGCATTTAACGATAATCTTATTTAGTGTTACCAGATCGCAAAACATATTCTCGATTCGTAGAATAACGAAAAAAGAAGGGAAATCAAAGAATGGGTTTTTCAAAACGATAAAACTGCTATTGAAATGTGAAGAGAATATAAAATTATCTAGAAACGAGAAAGCGAGCGATTCGATTTTTTTTCATTCTATCGAGAGGAACGCCGTGCCATTGATGTGAATACAATGAAAGAAATTTTTTTTTATCGGCGATGAATTGTTCTGCTCGACAAAAGCTTTCCAATGATTAAACGAACTGGTAGAATGGTGTCGTGTAAACATTGCCAACGAACCTTATCTTTCTATAATTTGAATTTTATACACTCTCTGGCACATAAAAAATTATTTCAATAGCCATTCATGATTGAATTGCCAGTGCGAGTGTGTGAACCTCGACCGCAACAGAAGACAGCTGGTTCAAATCTGATGTAGTTCATTGCTGTTACACGTCTTAGCGGTCAAGACATCGTTGGGAGCCGCCGGTATTCTACTCCTACTACTATCGTTCCTAGTACACTAGATGTCACTAGGTTGGTATCTCAATTTACCACTGAGCATTGTAGAAACGATGAGTATGAATGGATCTCGAAAAATTAGCGAGATTAGTAAAAAAACGATCCATCGCGAAGTATGGATATTATCATTTCAATTTCGCTCATATTTTTTATTAGCTTTAAGGGCATTTTGGCACCAGGGACTAGAATTTCGGATTCTAAAAGACAAAGGAAAACCTCAACTATTGGGAAATGGTGTATATTCTAGAAATCTCGAGAAATAGCCAGTCCCTTAGCGGGGATCGCATCTCAGCGTTTTGGGTCTTCATGAGTAAGGAGGGCCATCCATAATTCCTGTGCGCAGTAAAGGGGGAAGGGCTCTATGAAGAAAGTGGTACAAAATGAGAAAATATCAAGAGGGGGGAGAGGGGGCATTTCGCCGATGGAAGCTCCTCCAAATTTCATAAAGTGATTATTGTAATTTCGAAAAAGAATTCAGAAATACCAAACCATATTGTTGTAAGTAGTTTGGCCTTTCGCTGCATTGAGAGAAATTTTCCTACAAATTTTCTCGTTCTGTTGTGTTCCAATTAACGTCGTATGCAATGTTGTATGAAACGCTGAATAAATAAAGACCAGCTCAAGGGCTCACGACGAAATATGACTTGATACAGAAACGGCTAACTGCTGGCTGTCATTAGTATCACAAGGACATGGAAAACTTGGAGTGGTGAGAGAAGTAAGACTTCGTATTGAACGGCTTAGATAAGCCGACCATGATCTATTTTCTAATCGTATTGTCACTGCTGGAAGAAGCATTTCAATTGAGTTGAACGCAGAATATTGAAATTTTTTATCTTCTTTTCATTTTCAATGAATTTCGGTTTTTTTAAATAAAGCAAACGCTTCTTGGGGGGGTGAGTTTAGTTCGAAATGGGACAGCTTGTGACTCAAAATTCGGATGAAAAAATCCGGACGATACAAAATCAGGAAGCCTCAAAATCCGGATAAATTTCACAGAAACGTTGAAAAATCAATGAAAAGTGAGAACGGGATTTATGGATGGTCGTTGAAAGGTAAACGGTGAATCTAAACTTCACCATACCAAAAAGCTCCATCGTCCACTCATATGGCAGCCCTATGGCTCATTCTTTTCAAGTTCGACCAACTTTCATTATTTGTCCCGAAATTCAAACACATTTTCTCTCGATAACAGTAAAGATGTCTGAACATGAAAAAAAAACGAAGAAAATTCCTCAAAGCTGTTAAAACAAGTATGAAATGGCTCGTATTCACGCACTGTGATTTCCCAATCATGTAATCGATGGTATATAATCAAACTTTGGATTGTGTTTGTTTTGTTGGATATTACTTACGACGAACGAAAAGAAGAAGAAAAAATTTTTCCTTTTATCATAAGACCCTTCTACTACTGCGTTCTCCGTATATATACGAGCTGTTTATTTTAATATGTTTTCTTTGATCGTTCTGCCAAAAGTCTTTTTCTTTCCCTTTTTTCTGCTGTGTAACTCCATCCAATATGTACAATTCGAAGCAGCAGAACTCATCACCCCCATTTACTGTTAACAACACAACAACAAATCCTTCCATATTCCATAACCATCTTTTGATGGGTTACCAAATATACAGTTTTTTGTCTATCTGATATCTCTTTTTATCAGTCAGGACATATTCGAGTACATGCAGAAATGAAAGTACAGAAGAAGAAAAAAAAACGTGAGAGATGTAGGGTAGGACGGGCGTTATAGATATTTATACCAACAGGCAAAGCAGGCAAAAAATATTATTGCCATTAACGTTTTCCTATATAGATTTCATAAAAAGAGATAAAAGAAAATCCTTTTTCCAATTTTATTTCACAGATTATATTATATGTTGGTATGTGGGGCATCTACTCTATGTTCGGTGGCTGGGGGTTCTTTTTTTACTTCTTCCTCTCTATGCTAGAAAACTGCCATCGATGAATTTTCGTTCAAAGTTTATCAATTCATGTGTACACATCAACGTATGATTGGATTTCAAATATATATATTTCGCAATATAATATTTTGCCGAAATGCTTCAAACGGTTCGCAATATAAAATAAAACCAAAAATAACCCCGGAAAAATCTGTTTGCAAATTATTATCCACTTTGATATCCTGTATTATTCGGGGTTGCGTTGGTAACATTGTACATTGCACAGTAATCGAAATATTTATTTTTGTTTTTATTACTTTTCAACATGCCCTTTGTCTCTTACCAATGCACTCCAAGCAAAGGTGCGTCAATTGACAGCTGACAAAAATCCAGTTTTATTTTGTATGAAATATTCCCACTCTTTTTACAGTGTTCAGTTCTGTGCGGTACACTGTTTAGTTTCTGTACTCTATTTTTTAGAGTACCACTCATGCTTGGAGCCTGTTGCTCTCAGTTATTTACATATGTGGTGCCGAAATCAAGACCGAAGTATGCTCTTATACTAATGCTTCATGCTGTATTGTTCGTAAAAAAAATATTTGAAGATCGTACTTACTGTTGAAAACGTCTGGGGACTTGAAAATCTCGAGTAGTTATAACTCACAACGAATTATAGCACTCGAATGTAACCAAAGCTCTTGTCTACAATTGTTGAAGATTTATCATGAAATGTTTTGTCTAAAATATATGAAATCCTGTTGCAAAACACACAAAACATTTATTCGTTGAACTTTAAAGAAAACATTGACTCCCACGATGTTTTGAATATTTTGGGGAAAAAATCGTGGAAATGAACGATGTGCTTCTAGTTTGGCCGTAATATCGACATCTATTTGACGAACTATATTGAGAACAAATTATGTATTGAGACAACGTCGCTCAACTTTTCGTAGGCGCAGACGACAACCGACAATTTAATTGAATGCATCTACCACTTCAATAGATATCATCAATTCACAAACTGATGCAATAGTATAGAGTGGGCAATAAGGCTAAGTATCTATAAGAGACTTGTAAGCATACGAACGCTTGCTCTAGAATTTGTACGAATCACTTAAATGTTATCTCACATCGGTAAGATTTTCAATTGTGATGTGGGGAAACGTTAGCAATATCTGCTCATCAGCTCTTTATTCTTCTACACAAGGCCTTATGTACGATGTTCATATATAAAACCAACACCAACGCGTACACGTTACATGTGGTGCTTCGAAAATCGTTCATTACATGAGGAGGGATCAAATTTGTAATACCAGACAAGCTCACCTGTGTCAAAATGAAAGTTTTCGAACCAATATGCATGGTTTTGTTATATGGCACTGCAAAAGCTGCCTGCACCTTCCGAAAGCTTCACGTTTCATAGCGGTTTGCACAGCATGTAATGTAATCGATCATTTTACAGGGTGGCAGATTGCTATTTAATGCTCAACTTTCGCAGGGGGCAGGCAACAAAGTCTATTACTTCATTTATTTCAACATATAGCACTTTGCTATATATTTGACGAAAATAAGCACAAAACACTAATGAGATGGACATACTCGAAGGCTGATTATTGAAATTGATTGTAGAATCGCCAGAGCCAGATGCAGTAATTTTCGATAGCAGTCCATAGAAAGAATAAACCACCACACAGCAGGTGAAACACAGATTTATTCATTTTGTAGGTACGGCAATCAGACGCAATCAGCTTCAAAACCTACAGACCCATATGTTGAACAAGTTCACGGTCACGCTTGCAGAAGCATTGTAGCCCTACATTCCTCCTCAACTATTTACATTCTACATACCTGTCTTCTTTGCCGACTTAATCAAATCATTTACCATTTTGATAGAAAACGACTTCCTCGAAAAACACCGACCAACAAAAGAAAATGGTTTGCGTGCCACATTTTTTTTTTGTTAAGTTATTGACTGGTGTCCCACTGAGCAATAATAAAATGAAATAGCAAAATGCGAGGGAGACAGCACTGAAAAGAGTTGCACGCGGGAAGTAAAGAGATGCACGCGAGTAAAATGATTTGCAAATGGCAAAAAAGTTGCAATTTCAATACGGTCCGTCTCGGCAAAATATTCATTTCAGCAAGAGCCGAGTCTTTTGAAAGGTTCACAATCACAATTTTAAGGCTAGCATTATGATAATGCTAATGCCAGAACATGGCTTTCCCTATGCTAATGCCAGTACACGGCTTTGCGAAATATATGTGTCTTCTGTGGTCTAAATAGATCAATTCATGCCACAAATACTCCTCTTCTAACAACCGATAATATGTTTCTACCTTAATTCCTTCATTACCAGAGAGCACACTCAAAAGAATGCCTCAGAGAAGGAAACATGCTGATGATTCAAACTGCAACAAAATTATGTATTTTGTATTATATATCCCCAGTTGTTTGCTGGAATTAGCAAACTAAATGCTGAACATGTTATGTACACGTACACACAGTTCAGTTATAATATGGAATCCTTTGTGGTCTAATTTAATCTAATTTCAAAATGTCGTAACGTAAAACACCAAAACCGAATCACGCACACACAACCTATTGAAACCACACAATTTACCTAATTTCCCAATTTTCATTGAAAAGTACACATTATACGGCCAGATGCGATTATACAATTATGTTTAGTGTCTATTACGACATGTTGCTACGTATAGGCAAAATGTTCTTATGATACAATTTAGATATTTAGACGAACCAATTGGTTAATGTATGACTTAAGAAACGACCAAATTGTACGTTGTAAACTGCGAACTGAAGTTAGACTCCATGTTCATGTTGCTGGTAATCCTTTCTGCACAAGAAATACCTTTTATTATGACAAATTATGGGTTTGACTAATAAATTATCCTTTGCATACACATGTTGTATAGCTGTGAATATGGAATCAGTTATAACATCACATTAGGGTCCCCAGACCAGATGTGAGAGCCGCCGATTAATTCAAAGCCGCCGTCCGAAAAAGTAGTTTCATTGACCAAGAATATTTTTCTAGATTTACTTCTCTTGAAAATATGTAGATTAATACTGGTCATATGGACGATCGAATCTAGACCTAATAATAATCCGCCGTAACAACCATTGACGGGTCAGAGGCTAGATCATTATTTACTAGTTTCACAGATTGTGGTCATACTTTGTAGAGATCCTTTCATTATCGAAAGATTTTACTGTGGTGAGCTACGCGACAAACCTAAGTTACATCGATGTTGAGTGCCATCTATTTACGTAAGAGTGAAGCTAGTTAGAATACAAAGTCAGCGTTCCTCAACAATATCTTTGCCGGCAAGCCGTGTGGAAGCTGTATCCACCAACTACCACAGACTCGAACCGATTCAATTAACTGTGATTTGTATACACGTCTGACAATCGGCTTTTTTTCTGCAACAGTCGGGAATCGAACTCACACCACCGGCAACTTCAATCGTTTAGTGAAAGGCACTACGTTATTCAGTTGTTTCTAGACCTATCATCAATCATTTCTTAGATTTTGTATGAACAGTATTCAGTACCGGCCGAAGCCGAATTTTCAGCCTCCGATTTTATTTGTTCTCGGCTAGGCGTCGCCGACGTTTTTTCCACGACTTCCATGTCTGACCCATACTTGTTCACACAACGGCCATGGTAACGTAGCATGGTCCAAAAGTATTCGAATTTCTTCGTACTGTGTACTATGTAAATTACATCCCGCATTCAGATTCAAAACGGTTGGTGGAAAATTTTCGGTTCTTGTGGATCGTTTACACACACTCATACAACGACGACGAATTTCGAAATTATATCTAGGGTTTGGGAAATATAACTGCGAACGGATTTCGTTTCTGGGGTTTTATGTAATTGGTTTTCTCAATTTGCACTATTTGGAATACGAATGAGTGTGTGTATTTATGGCGCAGCGTTTAAGCGGGAAAGTTGTACATTATATCTCGGTTTCATGTTGTATAACACAGAGGTATACAATATTCATTTCAATGAAGATAGTTTTCGGGTGTGAGCGCGCCCGGGAAGTACATTAGAATCGTTTTCGAGAACTTAATATTTTACCGAAAATAAAACCGCCAGTTAATTGGTTCTTGGCAATATTACTTTGAGATTTATGTTCCACGAACAGTCGACACACATACATACGGAGACACACACACACATAACGGTTTTATTTTGACAGTGTACGACGCAATTCTTGGAACGAAAATAATAATTTTGCTCCCATTCTCGTCGTTCCATTCTACTGTCTCAGACTTTTCGTTTTTTATATTTGGAAATTTTCAAATTGACAATGAAAATTTATTGCAGCCATTCGCATGTTTATTGCGAAAAACATTTTTGTTTATTATTTTAATTCTACTCCTTCTCTTGTTTCGTATATATATTGTGTACATGTATCGCTCGTCTCTAGCTAGCTAGCTGGGTACACACATCCATGCCACTCGTAGCATCAATAAAAAATATATTTTTTTATGTTGTCAATATTCACATAATAATCATAAATTAAATGAAGTCATATGTTTTATGGTTATTGGTTATTGGTGTTGATGTCGATACAACAATGGCTTTTTAAAATGTTGTCAAATATTTTATGTTTGTCAGTAAAATATATCGATGAATTATGTTCGTAGAGAACACCATAGATTGTCGAACGCCATATATATTCGTTTGAGTGGAGTGGTCATTTCACAGCAAGAAGAGCGGAAAGATAAAAACGGTTATAAGTGTCTGTTGTATACCCAACCCATTCATCACACGTTATAATGTGATTCTGTAGCAAAGTGCCAGATTAATGAGATTATGGCCGAGCGTTCTTTGTTCTCCGGCATTTTCTCATTTGCTGAAAGGAAAGCGATGATGGTGATAATAATAAAAATATTTTTATGAGATTAAACTGCTCTAAATAATCACCACCCCTAACTCTATGGCATGGGGTTCGGTCGCTTTCTTTATTTCATTTTCCGTTTGGTGTACACAATTAGTGAAAATCATTAAAATGAATTATGATTTCTTATGTTGTGGATGAAAATTCACAATGCACCGTGCATAAGTCTACTCATAGATAGACTACCATTGGCTTTGTGATAATGCGAAACCAACGAAAAGTTAATGAGTTTCCTAGCTTCAGAAATGAAATTCTGGATTGAAGTGTAAAGGAGGCATGTGACATTAGCGACAACGTGGCTTTCCTCGTTCTCTCGAACCCCCTTTTCTCCTCTTATGTGAACGTCATTATTGTACAAACCCTTACGAACGATTCAGAACTTTCTCTCAATCTCGATTCGTGATAGTTTCTTCTTCGCTTCTTTTTTGCATACGACTAATGCTTGCAAAATATCTTCCTGATTTTCTACTTACTTCAATAATTTAATTCAATCTATAAACAGGATGTATTCCCGTTGGTTGCGTCATGGGTTTCATGTACACAAATTCTTTTCTCTCCTCTTGCTTCAACCCAAATCGGTGTTGCCAGTGTCCCATTTTATTAGCCCATCAGTCATGCTTTGGTCGCTTTTTTCGCCAGAAATTCTGTCGAAAAAGTTCTGCTTGCAACATTGTTTTCATCATGAGAATGGACTTTAGCGTAGCTCTGCTTACTAGCATGAACACTCTTATTTCAAACGTCAAAAAGCCTCCAAATTTTCATACGTGTATGCGTGTACGTTTGCATGTGTTGTGTGTTTTTACTCACACAAAAGCAGCATGACACAGGGGTACGAAAAAAATGCAAGGCCAATTTTATGATTGTATAAGCTTCCGAATATTTCTGATGTGCATGCTAGTATCAGACTTTAGCGAATCAGCGCAACGGATTCTTTCATGTTCAAAGTGCCTCGGATATGTTGACTCTTGATGAATTTTCGTTTCTTGCTGCTATCAGATGTCTGCCAAACTTTTCATGCATAGTCCATCATTTTGGTGACATACACTTGTCTCACAATACTCCTGAACTTTTTCGCCATTTTAGCCAGCGAACGCTGATCCTATGAATTTTACGTCTTCGTTGCAATTTCCAGTCTTGATCACCAAGCCCAAATACTTGAAACTGATGCATTTCTACATTATGTCTCGCACTAAAAGACAGATGTCCTCAGTCTTCGACTCACTGACTTTTAACCCATGATCTTCATGGATATTCATCCATCTGTCAAATACTCAGTGACAGTTTCTGTAGCATTAAATTCCATTGGACAATAACAATGAAAGTTTTTTTGCTCCTTCTTTTTACATCCATATGCTCTGTCTGGATGTATGTTTCTACTAACTCTTTCTATTTTGTCGGATATGGTTTCTTTCATTGACGTCGTGTTTTTGTGCGGTTCATCTGCTTCGTATTCTGCCCTATTTTCGTCCTGAAGCTAATACCACAATTATTTAGGATAATCGTATCAAAAATTTTTGCGATGACCTAACGGCGTTTCACACAGCCCACATTTTACTTCTGCGCCTTTCGTTCGGATTAAAATAAAATCTTTGAAAAGATTTGAAGGGGGGTCACAGTCTTGATGATATCTATAAAGTGCATCTGTTGATACAGACTTCGCTAAAAACTTTTTTTTTTAAATGAATTATATTTCCGAGAAAACTTTTAATTTTGCCCTCTTAGTCCGTGAAACACATAGTCTGCGTACAACATATTTTAATTAGCGTAATTCTTTCATAATGCTTGCGTTAAAATACCAGCTATACATTTCAGAGATACATTACGCTTTAATACAAATCATCAGCCATTTCACTGTTACATGGTTCTTCCTCCATGGTTCTCAGCATGCTGTATAATGACAACGAGTTGAAGACAAATTGTTCGAAATTAATTTATTTAAATTTATGAATAGAAAAGTGCTTGGAAGTAGAGGCAATTGAAGTCATTTAAATTCTTTGCAAAGTTTTTCTTCCCTTTTCTTTCTGCGACATTGATTTCAACTGTTTTACACAAAAAGGATCTTGTTACTCGAAACTTTTCTCCATTTTGTTGTTGGTAACCGGCGTTCCACCATTTTTATTTTACTTCTTCTCTGCTCATTTTGAGACAAAGTGGGATTTTATCTACGATTATTCCTGACAGGTCTACACTTGTTCTCTGAGTCCCAGGCTTTTTGTATTGTGTTTTGCAATAATATCTCACAGATTTGAAATAGCCATTGGCATACACTCTCTCGGTCTATTTTCTGTGCTTTCTGTGCTACCACGCTGTTATTTCAATTCGATTTCCGTTTCTGTTTTTGACACACTTTTTTCAAGGACATTCTTTTCATACTTTTTCCATTGCATGTTTGCTTTACACTTAATTAAATGTCGAGTTGAATGCAACCATCGGCTAGGGAAATAATTATTCAAGTTCCTAGAACTGAAATTCTACTCGAAACATAATGGCAAAAAAAATCTTCAGACAAAACTGATAAAACTCGTAACAATTATGCAGCAAAATTGAAAATGGTTTAAATAACTACTTGACGGTGTGCATTTTACATATGAATTATTATAGTATCCGAGGTAGCGCACGCCGCATGATTTATGGATAGCCAAAGTTTTCAAACAAAAATTTCATAGAGCCAGCAGCAGACCATTCCGGTATTTTGATCATTATATCGTTAAAATGCATTTCGGTTTTAATTTTAAACAAAACTGAAGTTAATGTGCAGATATTGATTTGTCGTGTAAACTCATACTCATAAACATAAGGGGGACCCGTATGCGAGTAGAGGACGGCATATAGTTAGGTGTCTATGGAACTGCTCTGCAATGTTATCTTTAAATCAGTTCATTTAAACTTATCTCTTGTTAAAATAGCGCACAGCAATTTCGAAAGCTCCGTCCGAAGTCTTCTTTATAAACTGAACTCTATGAAAAATTCATCAAAGCCAGATGACACTTACTTGGGAAGCCATTTTCTTAGATCACCAAAAACAAGATTACCACTTTACGCTCTTTTTTACCTTTCGAACCAAAAAAAAGATCATGAAAATTGGATGACTCGAAATATCGACGAAAAACTCTACCTTCACCGTACGGCCGAGTAGCTCAAATTAGGCTCACTCTTTGAGCTCTAACTTCCGATCCCAAGATCCGATTTTGAAAAACTTTTTCTTCCTGGATTGGTGTAATCAATACCTTTCGAGCCAGTAATATATGCGATAAACCTCGACCAGACCTCGAAAATAGCACTACTTCGACCAAAACTTTGGATGGGCTCGACCAATTTTGCTCATCTTCGAACTTAGGCTGGCTTTTTCGATAAAAAATCGAGGAAAAAAGGCCCATCAAGATTGCTATTGTTTTACTCAAGTTATCGTGATGACAGACAGACAGACCGACCTTCAGACAAATATACAGACAGACAGACGGACATTTTTTTAAATGCTGATGCGGTATCTAGGAGTGACCCCAGAAGGTTTACCCTTACTCACAGAACTAACAAAAATTCACATAACTGTTAGAGTTGAACTGTAAACACACTTTCGAACTAGTCAAGTAAGAACAAACATTTAAAATTGTCGAGCAAAACTTTTCACGACTAACAATGTTCACATCGCCTTCCTTTCTCCTTCTTCAATATCGAGTCCTAATAAATGAAAAGTTATGTCAGCTGAAGAACTAGGCTTGAAGAAAAAAAAGAATAAATTTACCGATGAAAACAATAATTTTGCAGATTAAAAAGAATAATTTAGAGGAGCAAAAATATATATCCCTTGAAGTATTAGATCATGAGAAGCTGTACAGTTTAGTTGCTTTGAAAACATTGGGTTAGTTTACATTGATAAAATTCAAAAAGCTGAAAATATCACGTAAAACGAAAACGTTCTTTGAGGAAATCACTTCAACGTGAATTTAGCAATGTTGTACTAATTCCCTGACAGATAAGGTAAGAACACACTCACTAATACGAAAACGAATGGACCGGATATATGAACCGTCTCTTTCACTCAAAATCGATTCACATACTACAGTTCTTGCTCCCTAAATACAATCGCAAACAGTATTCCAAGCCCCTGTCAGGTGTTACAATTGTTTTCCAAAGTACTTTTCAATATTCGAACCTAATTGAAATGCAAGCTTTGTGGTTATCGATGTAAAACGAGTTCTCACTTTCTTTTCTCTCGTCAATATAAAGATAACAAACAGAAAAATGGTGGTAAAAATGACGCGTTCCATTCAATTCTATAACGAATAAATCATAAAAACAAGATGAAATGCTTTCGTAAAACATCATCGAGGCGCGCAACCCACTATGAGCATAATAATCGTTGTTATAAGGCCTGAACATTTGAAACAGAAATATTTTCGTCGTTGAAATATTTAAGTTGCCAATCAATTTGACGTCAGCAATATAAGACCCTCGTTTTTCTCTTAAACGAAATGAAATTGCTGGGAAGAATATGAAATAAGAAAAATAAGCTCGAAACGAAATGTTAGAAGGAAGAAAAAGGGAACTATAATAATGTGAAGAGCTCTGTGTGCACTTCATTCTGTTCGGTTGAGTAAGAAAAGAAGAAGAAGAAGAAGAAAAAAATGTAAAAATGGAACTGAGTGGCAGACAATTCAATTTCCTTTTTTTTTACTTTTCTTTTTTGAGTGCGTAAAATTGTTATTATAAGAAGGCGACATGTTTTCTTAGCATATATCGTACAGACTGTTGATGCGATATGTGCCGTGAAGACATCGATTACGCAGTTGAGAGGGGAACGAAAGTACCAACGAAAAACCCACAAACACATAAGTGGTGTTGTAATAAGAAAATGACGGGAAAAAAACCTCCAGTTTATCGAACCGAACTCACTCGTGCAACAAGAATTATTATCCTTTGAATGGGATTTCGTCTACGTTGAAAAGAGGTAAATTATACATACCATTCCAAATACGTAACGTGTAGAGTCCTTCACTCAAGATATACCCGACCCCAAAGAAAACTTCCAACCATTATACCCAAAGCCCCGTCAAGTTGATCACTTTTATTGTTAATTGAAGAATGTTTCAATATCGATTCACCAGGTGGAATATGTTGATGCCAGAGAGAGAGAGAGCCCACAAATGCCATAAAATTTCAGAACAAGAGAAAATGGCACGGGTGATTTGTGTTCGATAATAGAGGGATAACCATTTTCACAATGACGACCAAACATTTCACGGAATGCATCATTACTTCTCATGATCTATTCTATACGTATACATCTATCCATCTATCCATGATGGGCCACACATCGAACGAGCAAGAGCATTATTCTCGATATCATCTCTTGTTTTTGTCGAGATTAAAAAGGGTCTTGTCGTTTAGAACGGATTTCATTCACACAATATAATGCCGTCGTCGTCGTCGGTGTATTTATATGTAAGGATTCGATTTATTAAAATGCGGTAATAAAGTCTGGATATATCTTTCCAGTCATTTAGAGTTCCCAGACGTTCCATAACTAATATGCGGCGTTTAACTCACCCCGTAGAATTTTCCATAGCTGTGTGCCAGTGGTGAGCTGAATTCATTTGTCTTCTTTTCTGGTAGATAAAACAAACGTACGAAAGAATATTGTCTGACTCACACCCATGTGGAAACAGAGCAAAAACAAACGCCATGCCTCCCATCCTAAGTAAAGCAGCACAAAAAGCCTTTTAACTAATTTTCTAGTTCACTTATCTCATGAATTGCTATTTTTCGCATCTCTTACTAAATTTTGCAACGTTTTTTTCGTCATATATTTGAATTTTACACATATAAGAACTTGGCATACAACCATTTTTGGTGTAGCGTAATTTGGTT
>JANTFA010044228.1:2760-15310 GCA_026413405.1 Phytosciara flavipes | reverse complement strand
GATCTACATTTTCCGTCGTTTGGCCAAAAATGCCCCATCATGGCTTCACGGTCAAAAGTCGATTTGAAAAATGTCTTGGCCAAGAAATTGTGACCTCGGCAAGTTTAAGAAAATAACTTCATCCGAGCATTTAATGGCCCAATATGAAGGCAATTTGTACGGGTCTAATTGCTTTGTATTGAGAGATCATAAGCGCCAAATTTGGAGTAGCACAACCTTGACCCTGGTCCAAAACAAACCTCAGCCTTTTGATAGAACACAATTTTAAAAAATTCAACGAACTTCACAGACGATTATAACGGTGATTGCGCTGTGTCTGATGAAATGCAACACACAATGATAAATCGGACGGAAGTTTCATTATGAAACACACATTCCAGATACTCCTAGCCGCATTTAATGTTTGCAAATATGTAAAATTGGAAACTCACGGCGGCAGAAACGTCCACTACGAAGCAAACACCAAATCTAAGTTCACATCATCGTAATATTATTCATTTCATTTAAGCATTCAAATTCAATTGTATTATGTGAATCGACTAAACTGAAATTACTGCACTAATCATCAGCTGGTGCTGAAACGAATACTCCACGCTTTCGCATCCGTTCGAATGCAACTTCGGGATCATAGTTCCTATAAAATTGAATAACATTCTTGTTAGTGTTGTCCGGATGGTTGATGGATTCAATATGTCCTTACTTGTAGAATTCTGCGTACACTTGCTTCTTTGGGTCGTTCACAATGAATTTGTAAGCAAACATACCGACGAAGGATAGAGCGATCGCGACGGTCAGATTCTTCTTGATGGTGGCATTGTGGAGACCTTTCAATATTGGTCGAGCAGAAGTGGAAACAGCAGCTGCGCCAGCCATCTATTCGATAAAATAGGGATTTTAGTTACGTAACAAATAAAATAATATTCGACGACAGGGTGCGGGAATCAGTGGTATTTGCAAAATGATCCGATTTGTGTGGTAAATGTTGTCTGGTAGAAGGGACTCGTTACCTTTATTTAACTCGGAACAATCGGCTTTTCAGAATAACGTAAGGGAAAAATTTGCTTTTCGAGTCAGGCCTCGCAAGTAATAATATGGTGGAAATGTGAAAAATTATGACATTTGTTCGGAGTGCGTTTGAATGGCAATACACAAAAACCATTCGATGTGCCGTTTAATGGCGCTTGACTTCGAATTGTTTTTAATAAGTGTTCGAATACCCCTAAAGTGCACAGTTGACAAGTTGACTGAATGAATCACGTCCGGAACTTTTCACTGACTTTTAAACTCCCATTCCCCTTAACAGCTCTTGTTCCTAATTCCAATACCCTATCGCTATCGTCCCACGTGGACATCACATTTTCCGAAATTACGGCATGAGGTTCATATTTCCAATAATTGTGAAAGATTTGAATGAAACAAGTGAGCGTCCACTTTTCATTCAGAGTCGTAGGGAGTCGTATACACACGTGCTGTCATGCTTTTTCAGTGTTGTCCAGATTAAGATCCTTAATAACTCGACCAGCACGCACTTTTGTGTGTGTCTGACCTACACAACATTTTCGTATGACATATTTGATGATAATGAGAACTCCATTCAATCCTTGAAATTTTGAAGGATTCACGTGTGGTGTAGTAGACTAGGAAAGTATATTTGAAAGTTGTTGAACTTATAGACTGTGCAAAGATTACGCCTAGAAGTTTTGTAAATTTTAATTCAAATCAATGCGACTCAAAGTTAAATGGCCCTGTGGGCATTACGGGTGGTATACCAGAAAGCTTCATAAAATTGTTTTCTTTATACAACGTCGAGCCAGCCCGTTAATTCTGCGACACAAACAGTAATTTCTACAATACAAGTTTTTCACTTAATAGACCGAGAGCTTTGACATTTGCTCATAAATACCTACAATAGGCCAGTCCTCAAACTCAAACATAAGAGTCATAGACGTTAGCTCTTAGTCTAATAAGCTGATCTTCCGTACAAAAGACCTTATTGCCAATTCACAGTTTACTCACGCTCTACAGGGGGAGGTCTGACAAAAGCGTACGATCGCATTTCACAATTTTAATCTTACATTTTGGCGAGCAAGGAGTGATTGTTTTTTGCCCGAGAAGTAGTATGAAATTGCGCAACTTGATCATAGAAGAAAAGTTGCGTGATGAGATTGTTTAATCTCTCATCTCGATTGTTGCTGAATCGAACGCATTCATGAATTTGATGACATCTATCACTGACGTTTAAAGACATTGTTTTTGTTTGCATGTTTTTATAATATCGGTTTCACTTCAAATCGTTTTGACTGCTAATAATTTGTGCTTCCGTGAACTATGACCAAGAAGGAATCGAAAGATGAGGGAGCTGCGGCTCCAAGTGGAAAACAGAAAACGTCTGCCTTGACCATATCACAAATTAATGCCGACAAATTGACATTGGTATACATAAACGACGGCACATAACCTCATAATATTTTGCGGCATTAGTCGTTGGGTCGAAATTAAGTTTTTATTCTATTCCATTTAGCTCGCCAATCAATATTGGGCTCCACAGACAGCTGACAGCCATCAGCCATACAATGCAAAAGTTATCGACGACATCTACAAAGAGATCAGCAAATCGGACTATTCCATCCGACGCATTATGATGCTGGAATTTAGCCAGTATTTGGAGAACTATTTGTGGCCCAATTTCAAGCACACCGAGTCGACTCATGCACACATGATGTCCATTGTGGTAATGCTAAATGAAAAGTTTCGCGAACGTGTCGACGCTTGGGCTGTGTTCAATGCGAATCCGACCGAATTTCCCAATTTTTTCCAAAAAGTTCTCGAAGCTTGTCTGTGGAAGAAGCCGTTAACAAGTGTTGGCTACTTACGCGAACAGACTGCTCTACTGTTGTTTTTGAACCATTGCTTCAATAGCCTAGAAGTGCCTTTGTGTCGAGATCAGGCAAAGCGATTGGTTTCGTTGTCAATGTGGGCTTGTTTACAGCCGAGTAAGTATCTTCTTGTGCATAGCATTCAGCATTCAGCATCCAGTATTGTTACCAAATAATTTTCTTTCAACCAGAACGTCGAGAACAGGAACTGAAGGCGTTCCCGGAATGGCGCAAATTGTGGAAAAAATTACAGAAGCGCGACAAGCCCGAGTTGAAAGAGAAACTGGAATGGGAACGACATTTTTTGCAGGTGAGAATTCAGAATGAGACCATCCATGAAATGTGTATCATTCAACTACTCATCGGATTGTGATATTTTTCAGCGATTGATGGTCAGATTTATGGAAATTCTCGAATCAATATCTGACGATGATGTTGTGGCGGACGAAACGGTTCGGTATTGTGAACGTTTCTTGGAGTTTCTGATCGATTTGGAGGCTTTGTTGCCGACTCGACGTTTCTTCAATACAGTCATGGATGATTGTCATTTGGTCGTTCGATGCTCCCTGGCACCATTGACCAAGAGGGAAGAGGGAAAACTATTTTCTCAGGTGAGTTGAAACAAAAACTTTTTTTCGTTTTGTCTTTTTGAGAATGATTCTCTCATATGGGGTGGGGGCTATGTCTATAATGTGAGTGCAGTGTAAATAGCGGAACTTGAAGAAACCAGAGCGAGAGAATCATAAATACCGACAATTACAATCCAATTCATCTATTTGTTCCACATGAGATAACCATGCCACTGTATTAAAAGCGATGTACAATATCGCAATGTTGTCGTAATCCATTTTTCTCTGCAAGCTAAGGTGAGATACTTTTTTCATCATCCACCGGAGAAAATGGTTAACACCTTGGCTATCAAGAAAGGTGATTAAACGAAAGGTAGAAGATGATTGAAGTTGTAACTATTGTTGACGTTGCTACCTATACTAGGCTACAGTGATACTCAACGATTTTTAAGAAAATAAGAAAAATTGTGAATTTGTAAATACGTGCAAAGGGTCCCTCTAGCCCATAACCTGTGAATTTCCTTTTTATTTTCTCTTGATCTTTTATCTACAAAAAATTCATTGGAAAGTAGCAATAAAATTTTAGCTGTAGCACTAGTGACAAATTTTATATTGCTAAATTATTGTCCTGTCAAACAATGTATGCAATTGAGCTGCCGTGAAAGTTCCACTGCAATTTAAAGAAATTTTATTCGGTAAAAATTATCTGTCCATCCTACTAACGGAAAATTGGCGACCTTCATTTGTTTGAATTTGTGCGTAATGATAAAAATGTTTGACCTGAATTGTCCGAATTTTCCAAAAACATATTTAGTAATCCATGACCGTGTCCCGTGAATAACCAAGTTTAAACCAAAATATCTCGAAATCCATTGATATTTTTTGAGAGCATGGTTGATTGATTCAAAAGCGATTCACAAGTACATTCATTAAATTAGCCATAAAAATTATAAACTGCAAAACTGATCCTTATATTGGCTCCGACGAATAAGGAATAGCATTGGCTTTCATTTTATATTTCTTAAGTATACAAACAGAAATACACCTCGAAACAGACGACAGTATATAATCTTATGACGAATCCTTTCGTTAGTCATGGGACTGAAAGTATAGTTCATCACTTTTAACGTATTAAATTCACAATCCATAAAAATCATGTTGTCTCGCTTACTGTTATTCCTCGTTGGTCATGTAACAACCTCCTTTCTGTTCCAGTGACACAGTTATCAAGGTTCGAGAATTGATAACAAAGGATCTATGTGTCTTTGCTTACTCATTATAGGCTGGCAGCCTATCACATTGTGAGACTCTCACAACTCCAATCTATCTGTCTATCTATCTGGTCATGCGACAAAAGATTCACCGATGTATGAACAGTTCGATGCAGACGGGAAACATGTGACACTAGCGAATTATAAGAAAAATGAAATTTCATACTTAGTTTAGAATGGCCTGGCGATTGAAATCAACGTTTACACCATTGTGTTCACTCATATGGTACACTAATGGTTCATTGCTAAAGCCTAATGCGTAACAGTAAAAATGTCAGAATCTCTGGGGGGCGATCGCGATGGTCTAACCACTTGAGCTGTCCGTGCAAATATTTCATTTCAATCTAAAGTCTCATTTACAAAACTGGTAAAAAGAAGCGTAAATCTGGCTACTCGTCCAGTATACTAATAGGACGCGTTATTGGGACATAATTTTACGGTAAATGACATCCAGAATGACGTTGGCGAAGTTTGTTCATTTTTAGTTAAAGTAGAATTTGACCAAAAGTTTTCTCGATTGAATTTTATTTTATCACAACTGTTTTCAAATCATACAATACCGCGGTACCCTTTATACCGGCAAGGTCTTTGGCAGTTTGTGCAGTTTCAAAAAGCGATAATATTTTTTGCATCGTCAAAAAGAAACCAAATTTTTACTTAATTTCACTCGCTCCGCTCGCAATTACAATTTTACTTCTCAATGATGACAAATGATAATGTCGTGCGTCGTGGCCTACGATGTGTTCTTTCACATACGGCCTCTACGTGTAAAGCATTCATCATTCGGTTAGATCAGTTGATGCCGACTTCCTATATTGATTAACATATAGACCTCACAACATCCCAGGATCTGCGTTCTGGAACAGTTACAACACTGAGATAATTACCCTCGAATGTGCACAGAAAGTCACGGCAAGCACCACGGGGAATTTTTATCATAATTTTCGGATACCAGGAAAACATTACTTCCATGCTCGTTTCGCCTACATTTATTAAGACTCAACTAATGTGCTTGCATTGCATTTCCGAAGATGTAGATTTTTCGCTTTTGTACACTGTCATTTTCTGCACTCTATTTAATTGACGTCATTTTTTTGGTTGCGCTGCTTGACAGCACCTTGTCTAAACATAAAATGTGCAACGAAGTAATTTTGAGGTAGCTGTTTTTCGTGGAGCCGATTGTTTTCAGATAGTTCTCTGACAGCAAATGAACCCAACTACCATGAGACTTAATGAGATTTGTGTGTATTGGGGCTGTGAATTTAAAATTCCATTTGATTTTCGCAAAGAAAACAACTTTTTTCTTATTCGTACTCTTTCTTACAAACGAAAATATAAATTTTTTTTTTGTTAATTTAATTATCAATCTATTGAGATTTATTAGAGGCAGGCAGGCAATGTACGTTTTAAACTAAAATTCTACGATTTTCATTTTTGTACATGGAGGGAATGATAAGTCCGCATTAAAGTCCATAAAATTCGTGTAGAGTCTCGCAATCAATAATCGCCACCATTCATATACGACATTTCATCTCCCCAGTCGGACGCCGATGGTGGTTCATTGTAACAGCACGTCTTCTTCAGCAAGAACTTGACATGTTTCTGCCTCAACACACAAATGTAGAGTATGAACGGAGCTTGCACAGAATTGACGAGTATATGAGCGTACAGTAGGCCGTCATAGTCGATCCAAGATAATATTAAAAACAGCCACGACACTGACATGACGAGCAACAGTAGCGAGAACATGACGAAACTGAAAGAAGTTTTTTTTTTTTAGATGTAAATCAATCATATCAAATAAGAGAATTCCGTTACCTCGACTTCAGTTTGTGATGGATTCGTCCATACGTGTTCATCCGATTGATTATTTGCATTGTCGTTACGTAGAAGAAAATGTCAATGACTATTGTGCATGCAATCGGAGTGAAAAATATGACGATGCCAAGCCATCCTAAATTTTCAAATTGAATTTGGTTTATTTGAAGAAAACAAAAACATCCGACCGATCACTTACCAATTGTTTCCTGGTCGGCTACCATAAATCGCTTTTTCGAATGAACGGAGTCCAAATAGAAATGTGCAAATACTGCAAAACATGCCATACATCCGGTGGCCGTCCATGCATAGCCCGAGTACCAACAATATTTCCGTCCGTCAGTCACTCGCAGGAAAACATTCCGCGATCTAGTGGACATAAAGATGTGAACATACACTGCATTCTGATCAGACTAAGTCACTTATTATTACGTACCTAAACGTTCGCCAAATGTAGTAGCCTAAACTATTGAGCCAGAAGAATGCACCCAATAGTGCGACGTACAGAACAATATCAGCTACCATAAAACTAACGTGACTACTAAATTCCGTAAATATCCTAACTAAATTAGCCGCTTGGCTCACGATCAGGCAAATTGTTATCGTTGTGATTATGTTGCCGACTAGATCTCTGGTGATTTGAAAAAAAGGATTTTGGAATCAAGCGACAAAAAACGGTGAGATCGACTTACCTCAGCGTTGGTAATACGAAATAGATGACTGCGACTATCATTAAAATGCTGATCGATATGCCGTGACAAACGGAATTGATAATTTTGCGTAGCAAAAAGTCCGTGTCCGTCCAATGAATGACTTTTTCCGGCGAACATACCATAGCAAATTGAGCAACACTCTCGGATTTGGTTGTTGAAATAGCCTGAATTGGAAGGATAGGTCAAAGTTCAATGAGGGAATTGTGTTTTTTTTTAACTTAAACAATGTGAATTGTGCCACTTTCTAGATCTACTTATCAAACTAGTTCGACGAGAGTTTAGCTCTTGAAAGTCCAACAATTCAAGTTTCGTAAGCTAACAAACACGTGCCATATACCGTACACCATATCTCTTTTAACATTAGACATTTTCCCATGAAACTCACGTACCAAAATACATTTGTAACTGCAAGCTATTATGATACGATTTGCAGTCGAAGCTTGTTTAAACTATACCCAAACTCCATATATGTGCCATAAGGAGATGTTCACATATTACGTCGAAAGTCAACGATGAAGGGGGAAAATATGACGGTTCCAACAAATCTGGGTCAAATTCGACCATTTTTCCGTGACGGTGGGACGGAAATACCACGAAATAGCGTGACGTTATACGTGAACAGCCTCCAAATGTTTCGAAATTTATCTTCTGAATTCAATTTTACCTTATCCATGCAATATTGTCCTTGTTCGTAGTCGTAATAGAGCGGCGACTCATCCTTTTCGATATGCTTTTCATATAAATCGTCCTCATCGTCTGGATTCTTAATGTAATGTCTCAGCTTACCATCGGGTAATAAATGCAATTTGTCTTGACTCTGTTTCAAAAATGATACAAATTGAATTTAACATCCATACAAATAGTAGTGCTGGCTAGAAATACTCGACGTCCACACTATATTAAATAACGTTCGTTAATGAATACTTCGTATTTACGTAATTTCTTGGACGGTACTTTCGGGTATCCTTACGTGATTTCTGTTAATATCGTTTTTATCGTCCAACACTGGTATCACCACCTTACGTAAATACGAAATGCCCATTTACGTATACGTAATTTAATAGTGTGGCGTAGTAGCATCTAGCATACCTTCTGATAATGATATACGGGCCACATTTGCATTGGTCCACAATCTGGTACGCCAATGGCAAACCAAAATTCATCAACTTGAATATTTTCTTTGCCATCATATCCAGTGAATATTGGTTGCCAGAGCCCTACATTCATTTTGAATAAACAAATAAAACGAAAATAAATTAGCTTCCAACAAATGGTTGTACAGATTAAAAACTTAAATAAAGTCGAAAATTAACTTCACTTCTCACTTAACGTTGCACGAAAATTGTTGGTATTACTCTAATCTTCTATCGAACTATGTCTACAGATTTGTTTTCCCCCGTCTGCTTTCCTTTGCTTCACTTTCTGTGTGTATACATAACACCAAATCAAAAGCATTTTTTTCCTTTTCCTCTTTTTTATTTAGATAAGAATTTATTTTCTTTTATGGTTCTTCTATTTCTGTGTGTGTTTCAATTCAGACAAAACTCTGTTTTACGTTCATTCTTTCGATCATTTATCTAATTGTATTATCAGTTTGAAATGCTATGTTAGTGTTATGGGTGAGAAGATGGTTATGGCTAGTGCCGTGGGGAAAGGGTCACCAGAACTGGTAATGCACTATGTTGATGATAGTTTTTATTTTCGCCTTCCATTCTCGTTTTAAATCGTAAATGGTGATTGCTTTTCAATCACTTGAAATTGTCGTCGATTATTTTTATTTCCATTTTTTCCCTCCGTTTTTTTTTGTTGTTGTCAGTTTTTATCGTTTTTATTGAAAACCGTTGAAATAAATTGATGACAAAATACACACACACTCTACTAAAACAGACAAAAAACCGTTTGTCCAACCAATAGTTCGATGAGTTTGATATATTTATACGAAATGGCTGATTATTTGTCAATGTTTTAAATGAAAAATGCAATTGAATGGGAGACTGATGCGTTTCGGCTTTATAATAATATTTCAACGAATCTATCTGGTTTTTCACTCACATTTTTTCCACTCAACACGAAGTAGACTCGAGTATTAAATACGGTGGCTATTGGATGGGCTATCGATCTGTGTGGACATTTGTGATGGATGAATTCATCGTGTAAACGATACATTTCAGCTGACTTACATGACCCCTCGTTCTTTCCAAAAAATTACTGGGCCGATGATATGTTCAAACGATTGGATTTGTTTTTGGGTGGGATTCTCACAAGTTAACCTTGCAACTGAGGTTCGAATAGTAAAAGTATTCACTGAAAGTATGTATCAAACCTTGCAATTTTGGTAAAGAGTCGTACATAGACGACTTGACGCTTTTTCAGTGCTGTCATCAGATTGAAATCACTAACAACTCGGCAAGTATGCACTTTTTGCACAATGGTGTGTCTTACTCCCCTTAATACACCACCTGAATGGAGGGTAGGTCACACTAATGACTTCAAACAGTGAACACTTTTCGAGTTATAATCGAATTAAATCTAATGACAGCACCGGAAAAGCGGGTCGTCATTCATGTACGACCCCTTATGCCACGCCGCAAATATCGAATAGTTAAGAGAAAGTGGACATGTGACAATAGCGATTTATAAGGAAAATGAAATTTCATTTATTCGTTGACTGACTATGCCAGATGATCCCCCCTCTCCCCTTGTCCGCACTTTTCCTATACCTTATCGAACACGCAAGTCACACTTCACACTTTCATCGTACCTCCCCTCCCCCTTTAACGAGGGCTGGATTGATGAATGATCCCTTTGATGCAAAGCTTTCATGCATTCAACTGCTTAAAGTTCTCACAGAAAATTTCCTGTTCTAAAGATCGGTTGATTTGCCTAGTCTATTTCTAGTCACAAGTTACATCAAACAAACAATCAAATCGCATTTGTAATGATTGAACAACTCTGTCTGAAAATATTTGTTGATTTCCCTCCCAAGCAACAACATTGCGTACGGTGTTCCTCATTCCTCATTCTTACACTCGATTACACAAAACCAAAAAAAAAACTCACCGGCCGTTTGATTCACCTCCGTACATCGAAGATCTATTAATATTTCATTCTTTTCACAACATTTGTTTATCCTAACAGCATTCGGTCCATGTTTTTGTAGCATTACCAAGTGTTTATTTGACAATAGAACGTACATCCCGAACCACATCAATATTCTTCCAGTCGAATTCATTGTGTTTTTTTTTTGTAAATTGAATCCTAAAAAGATTTTGAATCGTTCCACACTCTCAGCTTAATAGACCATAGATTTATAAGCGTAACCACCGCGCGCGTAATGCTAAAAAAATTTCAACATTTCATTGTAATGTCATGCAGAGATTCAGAGTTCGTGCGAAAAATATTCGATTTCTTTCTGTTTGAATATTGTGACTCAACACGTTTCTAGTTATGAAATAAGAAAAAGAAAATCGAATCAGTCAATGTATCACCCACATAAAGAAGGATAATTAAGTGTGTGGCCCAGACTCCTTCTTTTAAAAACTAATTTAAACTTAAGTCAACACTGTGCTCATAAGTACAGTTTTCGTCTTTAATGGTTATTTCGCATCACGTCATCAACGCACATTGTTCGTCGGAGTTCTCAAACATCAACAAAAAGAGTCTTTAACTTTTGATTTCTAAGATTCGCACTCTCACATTACAATGGTATTCGTTTATTTTATACCAAGAAGCGTCACTTTTCACTTCCGAACATTTTATTTATGAGTTAAATTGAATTCTTTGGGCATTTTGTGTTTTGGTAATGTTCCAACTATTCGTTTCGTATTTAAATGTAATTCTTCTGCCTTTTATGTCGGATAATTTCAATAATTTTTTTGTTTCTCTCGTTTTAGTTCAAATAAACAACCATTTGTGTTGAGACTCTGTGTTACAGTAAATTGCATTAGTGTGGTTTTTGTATGTTACCAACAGTCTTGACTGGATATATATTCCATATACGTGCTTACGAAATGTATATGAAAACTTTTATTTTATTTCTTGTTGTCTTCTCTTTTACGTTCATTTAGTGGTGGATCGTGTTTCCATTCCATATGATATTCTCATAACACTTACTAGTGTGGTGCTAAGTGTAGTTGGGTCTACCAGAAGGTAAAGTTTTGCTAACAAACATTCCATCTCACATAACAATATACCAAGACCGACCGGTTTGGCATAAAAACGGTTGTATTTGAATGCCACATCAAATGAATTTGATCGACACATTAGGTATAAATAGGAACGATGAGAAATGTGAGAATTACTCAACCCTGGTTATCTTTATAGAATAGTCAAACTTATCGCGACGAAATGGTTAATCTGTTACTTCGTTTGTTTAAAGTATATCCTAGTGCTTGATACACTGAGCCAGAGCTCATCGATTATGCTTATCGTTGTTTTCGATACAATCACATTCAATTACCATGTTACCCACAAATTCTGACCGAAAAAATGTATCCCGGTCGCAATGAAAAAGTTTCATCTAAACTCGTGTATTCCACACGAGCTTACCGATGCGCCGGATGATCTTGAAGCCGCTTCCACCGATTATTCTCGATACAAATAAGACCCTAAGTTCCTGTGTACCCAGCGCACCAGCGCTTGTGTGTCTCGCGTTTCTGAGCTTCGAATGAGGCTCTTTTCGAAGTTGCCTTTGATGTAAGACGGTGCGAGTGTGTCTGCGTAAGTGAATCTCCAAACCGATGGCTTTCCGTTTTACCACGGCTTTAAAGTGGGGTGGTCTGGCTTTTTACCATCCGACCGTCGGTTCGAGCAGAGCCGGCACATTGCAAGTGACGATGAGATTAGTGTTTTATCTAAATTTTCCATTCATTTTAAGTTACGTTACAAGTAACTTATTGACATCGTTGCCAGTGAATGTTTCTAAAAATTTAGACGCGCCGGATTTCGTTTTGGTTGTTGCGTGCAGAAGCCAGATTCTTTAGATGTTATACGCCGCGAAATTTTTCCAGACATAAAACCATGAAGGAATTAAATTTGACTGAAGAGTTACCAAGCGAATACGGAAAATGACAAACAGAAATTTTTTTTTGTTTTCTTGAATTTCTGATCTGTTTTGAATGTCGCTCTTCTCCTTCTAATTTCTGTAAGTCTGTGGCAAGAAATACTCACAAAACCATAGATTGTGAGAGCTCAGAGCAAAGTGTGTGGGTTTTAAGCAAGGTTAGAATGGAAGTAGTGCTGATTCGTTGAAATTCTTCTCTGTTGCGTCGGTTTTAGTTTCAAGTGATCTGAATCTGAAAATT
>JANTFA010044117.1:0-15312 GCA_026413405.1 Phytosciara flavipes | reverse complement strand
CGATTTTTGCAACTAGCGCCCCTGAGCTTTTCGTCTCAGGTTAATTGAGATTGGTATACAAAGGATCCATTCGCGCACATGACTTTCACAGACGAAAGATAAAAAAGAGAATAGTTCGACCATCTAAAAAAATATCACATTGTTCTCAGCGTAAACGCGTTTCATGGGTTTGTTGGGCTTAATACAAGAAAATACATGTACAATTCACAATCAGTCAGATTGTCTTTTCGTTTTGGTTGAAAACAAGGTAGGTTGGGCTGTGAGCGTGAACATTTTTCGAAAACTAAGATCAACGAAACCAAATGCAGAAAGATTTGCAATTTTTAGGAATCGATTTGATTGAAGACTCCCGCCGACTTTCAGGCGGCGGCGGAGGGTCAAAATATCCCTGCGGTGGCGAAATCGGCGGCGTCAAGTCGGCGGCTAACATGTCTGATGACGGGTGTTTTTATCACTGATTTGATTACGGATCACTGATTGGTTACTTTTCATCACTAGAGATGAAATGGATTTTCACACTTTTTGTCACTCCTTTTGAAGCATAAATCGTAAATAAAAGTCTATGCAACTTATGCGTCAACAGTCTATCCTACCCCCCACAAATGGGGTGTATTTGGGAGGATAGAACACCCCATGGACTCAAAAAGTGCATAGTTGTCGAGTTATTGCAGAATGGTTATGGCGAGGGTTATGGTATTTGTCCTGCATTTCAAAAGTCCACTTTTTGCAGCTGCTTGCAGAAAACGATGTAGGCAACATGTTACTAAAGTTGTACTTTTTGTCACACGATGTGGTTATCAAACTAGTGTCAAAAAGTACCAATTTTCGCAACTTGTTGCATAAATTACTAATGTGTATTGCGATTAATTTATTAGAAACACTTAACGTTTGTTTTTACTTCTTATGTTATTTCGAACTATTTAATCTAGCCAGACTTTCGCCATTAATTGAAGGCATCATGTACGGATATTAGATTAAACATAATTACGTCGCTCCATCAATAATTGAAAAGCTTTAAACATTTTCGGTGTATCTCTCTTTCGATGAGTGTATAATGTTTGGGAAGATGTGCTTTCACCAGAGAAAATTGATTTCAATTTTGTATTTAATGAAATTGATAGTTGTGGATTTGAAAGTGCTGTTTGTATGTCGAACAAAAATGGTTGCTATAAAAGTTCATAGAAGGGATACATCTTAAAGCTACTCTGCAACGCTGCACTTTTCGATCGTTCCATTTAAACTCATCCATTGTCAAAATAGCTTACAGAAATTTCGAAAGTCCCGTACCAAGTCTTATTCGAAAATTTCGGTGATCAGGTGAACTTTACGCAAAAAACATGAAAGCTCGCAATGACGGCTGGCCACCTTTTGTGACTATTTTTCAGAGAGAAAAAAATTATTGAAATCGGATTCGATTTACTCAAGTTATTGTGGTAATAGCAGAGGAATGATACCTAGATGGTGTTGCGTTGCGAAGTTTCGTAGGCCTAGCTGAGGAGTTACAATCTAAGTATCTAAAAAGTGATGTTGAAAGTAGTTCAGAATTGCGCGAGTTAATTAAGAGTGAAAGAAACTTCGATACTTAAGTTGAAACAAAGGTAAGTTCTCCAGTGTTAGATTTATCAGTTTGGAATGACCACTTCCGTAGTCGCGAAACACAGATCTATTGATCCTTTGTTTCGCTCCCTTCTCCAGTGTTAAGACCTTGTGTACAAAAATTCGAAATGTTTTTTTTCGCCACTAGTCATAAGTTTTTCATAAAAACTTAGCGTCGGCTATGACTCATATACCTCACTAATGCGAAAAAACATATGAAAACCTTTTACCTAAATTCTCGTCGATCCGTGTAGTGTTCTTGATCAGCACATATATCAAAAAGAAAATTCATCTTGAAATGATTTGTATGACACCAAAGAATTAAGTGCTGCATCAAAAACGAAATGTTTTTTTTTCTCGTAAAGTAGGTCACTGATTGTGCTAAATTTTCATCTCGTGTAAAGGTGTGTGACACGAACATGTAAAGGCAAACATATGTTTTGTACTTTTCAGTTAAATACACATTCAATTGAGAGAAGCCGTTACGGCTTTTCTTTCTTTTTTCCCTGAAAGAATAACTCACAATTTATAATTATATGTTCAAAGCAACGATTGCATTTCTCGCGCTCGTCTCATTCATTCAAAATAATGGTAGAAAACATGATTTATTGTATTTATAGATGGAAAATGTTCTGTTAAAATAGACATTCCATGTACAATATCGGAAATAAGCGTCTATGTATTTGCGCTACCCAAAAATAAAACTATTCTCGATCTCGACGAAACTCACATCTTTCTTCTTTTTATTAAACCGAATGAAGAAGTTTTTATGGAGCCAATGAGAGCGAGAAAAAAAAACTTATTTTCCTTTTGATATTTGTTAAACAAACAAAATTGTATGCGGCTAATGAGTAAGAATGTTAAATTAGGCGATAAAATAACATAAAACGAAAGAATCAGACAAATTATCGAAAACATCATCAAGTTTTAACAGCAAATTCCATTCATGAATGAGCTCGTCGTTAGATAGAAAGGTTGTCAACACGGAAAATTTTATGTAGATTGGATTGGGTCGTGAATCAGTTACCTGTCATATAAAATATCAACAGTATTTTCATCTGGTCATCTATTACTTCCTTTGTTCAAATGATTCTGAAAATATTAATTTGAAATCTCTTACTTCAACTCTTTGAGTATTCATTCATTCATTCATTGTGTTTATTTCGTGTCGTCCGTATCGATAACAGATGAATCACCGAATGAACTCGATGTGATGGTAATACGTTCAATATCTCGTCTCAGTGGAGTAAATTGAACTTTACATCCTAACAGCTGGACTTGTTTCACCTTTCAAAAACGGCAGACGTTTCGCCCTAATCAGCATTATATTGAATCTGTTACTTCAATTATTTATGGCATGTCTGACGATCAACGCAAAATCAGTATTCCATTAGTTTAGCCAATGAGAAAACCATTCACTGGGCATTTCGTTTGGCCATCGCTGTCGACATAATCAGTGCTGTAGTGTAGTCTGACTTCATTTCGAGGGTGGGTGCCGCCAATTTTTTTTTGTATGGGAAAAATAAAAAAAAATTGTTTTTTTGAAAATATCTGCACCACACCTAGCTACGGCCCTGGACATAATTTTATCTTTGTAGAAAGAAGACGTAAAAATGCTATTACTTTGTCACGTTTTCCTCGACGTAGCTAACGATCGATGTCAAACGTGAGTGTGCTTTGAAAGTGAACTAGCCCAACCACATAGATTGAGAAACGGTGGTTAAGTTAATTACCATGGACATAGATCCATATAAGCCAAGTATACTAAAGTGTGCCCAACACTGGCATATGAATGATACGAGAGAACGAAAAGGGGGACTTGTACGAGCCCGCAAGGTGATTCAAAGTCTTCACGTTCAATGTTCTCATGGAATAGCTCACAGGAGCGAGCTTGGTTCTTACTCAAGTCAAGTCAAGTCATATCCTTGGATCTTTTACCCTAATCTCATCATTCACAGTTCGAGGTATACAAATAAATGTTTCTACTGATGATGATATGTGTTGATTTTCGATCAGAAGAACTGCATGGTGTGTGCCATAAACAGATTTCGGTATTATAAAATGAAATTTGTTTTGATCCATGCGAATCTATTTGTTCACATCGCAACTAAAATTTCATGGAAATTGGTTAAATTAATTGTTTGTTTCAGATAAGACAAACAACAGAATACTTAATTCCGCATGTTGTACACAACTTCTATATATCGTCGAAATAACGAAAAAAATAGACAAATCGCCTGTATAATAATATACAGAACTTGAACTCAAATTACCCTCTTTTAATATGTAGGTGACACGGGGGGCACATAACGATTTCTACTAAGACGCTCCATGGTAACAAGTTGTGTTCACAACAAAAAAATGTTATTCCAGTCACGAAACTACTCAGAACTTATTTGGAAAAATTGGATAAGTTAATCGATAACTAAAATGAAAAGCATTCCAACTCAACTACGTCCGCAAAGTGTTTGCATTTTAAAAATTCGAGTCGGTGAAAGCAGTGTGTGAATGTAAAGACATTTTGACTATATTTGAACTATATTGACGAACAAAGAAATTTCGGAACGAAGTGTTGAAAATGGACAACAGGATGTCATTGCTAACGTCGCCATTCGTTCCCGAAGGTATGGTGGATTTAATGAAAAAACTATCTAAAGGTGTCATCAAAGAGCGGCCATCAAATATTTACGAATATGCCGCTGATTTCTTCGAGAAAATGTTAATCGAACGTGATGGCAGCCTGGACAAAGGTTATGGCAAGTTTCGCTCCTATAAAGAGTATTGCAAGTTCATGGACAAATTGGATCAACGGCGATTAAGTCAACCTACAAAGAAAGTGGACGAGATAGCCGATGATAAGGATACAACCGATTTTCCACAAGAAGAAGTTGTTCAAGTGTCTGATATTGAAGTGCAAGGTGTGGCCATCCAAGGTGTTGAAAGAAAGAGCAAGGACAGCGTGAAAAATGTTTCAATCAATCCGAAATATAAGAGTCAGAGTGAAAAAACGACAAAGCCGGTTGTATCTAGTGTTAAAAATGTTAAAGCAAAACCGAGGAAATTAAGCTCGAAGAAACCGTCGGAAAATTTAATTGTGATCAAAGAAGAAACATCAGCCGACGTGGATGATAGCAGCAATGGTGAATCCAAGCTACATAATGCAGCGATGACTATCCAAAAGGCGTTCCGTACGTACATGAGTAAGAAAAGCAGCCAAGGCGAACATTCTCCAGAGAGATTTGGAAAAGTTTCCAAATTGTCAGATGATGCTGCAGCAATAATCATTCAAAAAGCTTTCAAAGCTTTGCTACAGAAATTGAAGCCAGAGGCACAGAATCGTGAAAAAGCTGTGGATGAATACAATAACAACATTGTGCTACCCGACGCTGGTCAGGAAAATTCTATTAATGACGATAAAAGCAAAAATAACACTGACGAACATTCTGAACAGATTCTTCTTGATGACGATCGAACGGGCTGTAAACACGAATTGGAACATAAAGATACGATACACGAAGAGGCATTGGATAACACAGCTATCAATACAGAGATGAAAATGAACGAAACTACGATTCTCACTGCCTTAGAGGCAACAGAAACAGCAGAAATTGAAACCGAAGAGATGCGTATTGCAGATAACACATCCGCGACTGAAGCAGGTAACCACCAAGCAACTATCGCTTCTGACAACAAAAAAGAGATCGAACATAACGAGGACTCGGCATCGCTTAAGGAAAATGAACCGTCAATTCCTTCTACCACCATTCCGCTTGAAATAACAGCCCAAAAGGGCGAAATTCAGGAACTAACTGATCCGAATATGACCCCATTGGGTGAGGACTCAGCCTCGCATAAGGAATATGAAGTGTTAATTCCTTCTACCACCATTCCGCTTGACACAACAGCCCAAAAGGGCGAAATTCAGGAACTAACTGATCCGAACATGATCACATTGGGTGAAGTAAAATTGAAAGAAACGGAAAATAGTACAGAAGATGTTGAAGCTCAGCCCTCAGAGAAATATTCAGTAGTAGCTACATCGGAGAAATCAGAAACTAGTGATGCGACAATCAAGCCAACAGAAACTGGTCCAATAAAGGATGACCAGGCAGGGACAGAAGTCATGGAAAATCTATCTGAAGCGACACTTGAAAGTAAACCAAATCCTAGCGATGATAGAGATATTAGTAAATTCACTACTGGCACTGAACAAGATGACATTACAGCGTCACTGAGCTCTTCAGGAACGCTATCCAACGAAGACAATTCCACCACTGTTAAAAATAACGAAACCGAAATTGTGCAATCAGAAAAACAAGTAAGTGCAAGTCAACTGGAACAAACTGGTCCTGCGCATCGAGTCGAACCTGATGAAAACATTTCCACACGAGAAGAAAATCTGAACCTGAACTGTGCTAGCGACAACATCCACAAAAACTCAGCATCAATTGATAACAATCACTCAACTGGAACAGATCCCGAATCACCAATTACAAAGCAATTATTTCTGGTTGAGAAAGATGGCATTTACGTGAACATGGACTTGCTGCAAGAAAAATTTGGTGCGACTTCAATTGATGATGGAACAGGTAGCGACAGCGAGAAGACGTTCAAGTTAAACATACTGGAGCGTGAAGAGATTCTCGTTAATCAAGAAAACGTCCAGCAAATGAAAGATGAAGAACTGACAATAAATCAGAATATTGTCGATAAATCATCAATTATCATTCCAGATAAAAGTGCAGAAAAAGTCGTTGAGGAAGTAGAAAGTACGGAAGCGAGCAGCTGTGATAATAAAGACGAAGAAGGCAATGAAGAATATGAATTAGCTGAGACAGTCGTGTTGATGGACATACCAAGCAAACCGTATCTCGAAAGGGAAAATATGCCAACGATGCATGTTGAAAATGAATGCATCGACGATACAATAAAACAGAACAAGTTAACCGACGAAATAGTCAAATTTGAATCATGTGCGGATGATAAACATTTGGAAAAGCAAAGTGACTCGGTAAAAATCATGAAACGAGAAACAATATTAGACGAGGGTTTGAAAAACGACGCTGCTGTGGAAAAACTGGGACTTGTCGATCAACAATCGAACAAACATGAAAATTCAGAATCGATGGCCAATCTAGATGACGATTCAATTAAGGGACATGATAGCGAAGATAAGTCTACTGTTGAGAATGTAAAAAATCAAATTATCAAAAACGAATTGACTGCATGCGAAGAGATTGTAAAAACGGAAGTTATTTCTGAATTGGAGGAGACTAAGAATAAAATCGAGAAAGTAGAAAGCCAATCAAAGCTGACTGAATTGCCTGAAGTCCATTCTGAGAAGATTATGAAAGAAGAATCAGCGGAAGAAGAACCAACTAACGACGAAAAGATCGAAAATCATTCACATACAAACGAACCACCGGCATCCCAGTCCTTGGAAGATGTGAAGGATAAAAAACTCGGAAATAAATTGAACATAAATGAATTATCGTCAATAAATCCTGAGAATGTGCAGGATGTTATTACATGTGAAGAACCTAAGAAAGATTTCGTCGAAGGACAGTTAAACAAAATCGAGCCGACCGCACCCGAACTTGAAGCGCTTACGATGGTAGAAGCAAAATTTGAAGCTGAAGACGATAAGGAAGAGAATGTCGAGAACCAGTGTAACAAGACCGAATTAATAGCAATCGATTCTGAGAACATTTTAAAATTTGAAGATGAGAAAACTAAGGATGAAAGTGCCGACAACCAATTGTACCCAAAAGAGTCCACGTTTTCCGAGATCGAGAACATTGTAAGCGTGAAACCTGTTGAACAGATAGAAGCTGAAAAGGATCAAAACAATGTTGACGAATTACAGGAAACCAATTCTGGAGAGAATATTAAAGTGGATGCTGCACTAGAAGTTGATGAAACTAGAAGTGAGAATCTCGACAGTCAATTGAACAATAATGAAGATTTGACATCTCAGACAGAGAACGTTGTAAAAGTGGAAGAGACTGACAAGATAGGAACTGAAAAGGTCGAAGACACAACAGAAATATTGCAGACTACCGGTTCGATTGTGAAAGTAGAAAGCATGGAAGATGAAGCAATTAAGAACAAGAGTGGCGAAAACCAATCTAGCAAAAACGAAGTAACGACAGAAGACATTGCAAAAGCGGAAGCTGTTGAAAAGATAGGAACTGAAAAGGTCGAAAACCAGTTGGAAGTTACCGAGCCACATGCAACCGAATCTGTGAAAATTAAGGAAGTGGAAGCCGTACTAGACGATAGTGAAAGTAAAAGTGAGAATGTCGAAAGTCAACAGAATAAAAGTGAAAAATTGACTTCCCAGACGCAGAATGCTGTAAATGTGGGAGAGGTTGAAAAGATTGAAACTAAAAAGATTGAAGACATACAAGACTCCTTGCAGGCAACCGATTCGTTTGTAAAAGTGGAAGACGTGGAAGATGAAGCAATTGAGAACAAGAGTGTCACCAACCAATCGAACAAAAACGAAGTGACGACAGAGGACATTGTGAAAGCGAAAGCTGTTGAGAACATGGAAACTGAAAAGGTCGAAAATCAATCGGAGGTCAACGAGCTACATGTAACCGATTCTGTGGAAATTGAGAAAGTCAACGAACTACAAGCAACCGATTCTGTCGAAATTGAGAAAGTCGAGGCGGTTCTACAAAATAATGAAAATAAAAGCGATAATGCAGACATCCAACTGAACAATAGTGAAAAGTTGACTTCCCAGACGGACAATGTTGTTAATGTGGAAGCTGTGGACGGAATGGAAACTGAAAAGATCGGAAGCCAATTGGAAATTAATGAATCGCATGCGACCGATTCTACAAATATTGGGGAAATGGTGGCCGCTCTAAAATGTAATGAAACTACAAACGAAAAGAACGAAAGCCAGTTGGGCACAACCGAATCCCAACCAGAAGTATTCAATTCTAAAAAGGATTCTACAGGAGAAAGTGAAGACGACGAAGATATCAGTGTGTCTCCGGGATTCAAAGAAGAAGCTAATGAACCAGTTTTAAAATCAGAAAATCAGCTACACGAAATGGATATGGACAACGAAGACGAACTAGAATCAAACATTTACGGGAAGAATGAAGAGGTGGTTGAAGAGAAAATGGAAAAAGTTTTCCGAGAAAATTTGACTTCATCGTTGATTGTTGAGGCAGAAAATGAAAGTGTGAAATCAGAAGCCGGAGCAGAAATTTCTAACGAAATGATAAAAAACAAAGAAAATGAGGAGCTTGTGAAAGCTGCTACCATCATCCAAAAAGTATTTCGTGGTTATATTGTGCGGAATTCTACTGCCTCCAATCCTAATAGCAAGAAGGAAAAATCGGAACTTTGGGCAGCTCTGATAATTCAGAAATATGCAAGAGGCTATCTTGTAAGGAGTAGAATGCAAAAAATGGATAAACTGGGAACTGTTCACGTTGCATCGAACGAAGTAAAAAATGACGAAAGCGATGCTAGCAAAGCAGAAAATAATTCAACTACTGATGTGATTCCACAGCTGCCAGCCTACTCGAATAGATTTTTAATTCCCAAGGATTCATTTTTGGAAAGAGAATCCTTCGCCGACGACGAAGACTACGCCATAACATGCAAAGATCTAGCCGCTACAAGCATTCAGAAGAGTTACAGAGGATACAAGGTTCGTCAATCACTGAAAACCTCAAGTGAAAATGATGCTGAGACGGAAGAAGCCGAAAATAGAATCGATTTACTGGACGATCATGATCAAGTACAAACTGCTGTGACCGAAGCGGATCGAGTTATTTCTGAAGTTTTAAATGTTGCAGCAGATGTTCTTCCATCGGATACATACGATCTGGATTCTTTCGAGGACGAAGTTAGTGATGAAAGAAATGTTGAATTGGAACCACAAGCAAACTCCATTAAGCCCACAGTCGATCATGATTTAGTGCTCGGACAAATCGTTCACGATAATATTCATGTCGAAGGACAAATGCAACAAAAGTACAATCGAATTAGGTTTCAAGGCACTGCTATCAATCCAATTGAAGAAATGTCTGACTCTTCCGAGCAACCAGAGACTCCACGCGATAAAGCAGCACCGACCATTGCAGTCAAATCAAAAACAATAGAGTCTGACTCACTGGACAGCAAAGATTACGATGGCTCAAAATCAGTTTCCTATGAACAGCTGAGTAGTGATCTATCCGACTCTGAAGAGCACAAGAGAGAATCGATGAAGGAGTCTGAAGTTGACGAAACATCACGAGATGAACGAGACGACGACTTATCAGAAGTGGAAAATTTCGATCTATCGTCGTGTGGTGAGGATTCCTTAGAAGCAATGTACTACAGTCTTCGGAAAAATGAAATTATGGTGGACAGAATGCAAAAGCAAGTAGCCGGACAACGGGACCCCAAAAGTAATGAAATCGAATGTGTTGTGTCGGATAATTTGAAAATGGAATTTCCGGAAAGGGTAACGGAGAATTTAGATGTTGCGATGCAGCAAGTTTTCAAATCAATGGAATCATCGAGCGACTATGATGTGGGTAAAAAGGACGAAGATGATAACAGCTCAACACTAGACCTTGCTCTGGACGACAGCTCATCAATAAATGATGAAAAAGAAATTGAAACTTCCAGACATATCAAGCAAACGGAAGTTGAAAGTTTAGAGGACAATGAACAATCAGAATCTACCATTGACAATTCTAATGATGTCAGTCAAAGTCCTGATCCAAACATGGATAAAGATATTGAAACAAGTAACATGGAGCAAAGCCAGCAGTCAGATAGCTCGGTGAACTCGGTAAACTCTTCGACTAAATTTATTATGAAATCTCAAAGTGTGAGTGAAGACATGATGAATCCCATAATGTTTGCAATGAAACGGAAACAAGCACTGCTCGATCAGATGCACGTTCGACCATATCCAATTCAAGAAAATCTGAGCGAAGATCATGACGCTTTCCCGGAACATTTACTCACTGACATTGACATTGGTAATATTCAGCGGAAAATCTTTGCATCGTCAGTATCTGAAACTGACTCCGACTACATTGAACCGAATACAACCGGTCGACGGCTGGTTCGAGACGATTTCAACATAAGCACTGCTTTGGATCACTTATCAACTGATTCGGATTCAACAATTGTTTCCGCAGCAACGAAAATCCAAGCAGGAGCAAGAGGATTCTTGACCCGTCGTCGATTACGGCGATCTAGTGCTGGTGGCACATCTATTTCGTTCGAAAAGAGATATTCGTTTGGTAATGCGGCGATTGACAAATCATTGGAAGATTTGATAAAAATGCAAGAGCAGATAAACTTGGATGGAGCTGCGCTCAAAATTCAACAACAATATCGACGCTATCAAGCCAGAAAGAATAATATGAAGAAAGTCAGTCCGATTCGTGAACAAACCACATTGGAATTGTCGGGAGGAAGTTCAATGGAGGGCAATGAAGGAACGGACGACATTATCGGTATAAGGGAAATAACTTTGGCTCAAAAGAAAGTGGAGGGAGAGGAAAAAGAAACTCATCCGATCAGCTTGAACATTGACGCTGTTGAGACTGTGGGAGCCGTCAGAAAAACGCCAGTTAATCAAAGACGCCATACACTTCAACGAGGTGACGCTGTACAAGGAAACTCACGGCCAGATTCACAGGACTTGAATGTTAAAGACGGAGATCGCACTAGCACAGACAATCAAAGTAACGGAAAATTTAAAGATTCGGAGACTGGGGAATATATCGACGCGACAAATAGTAAAAAGGAGAAGAAAGGTGAGTGCGATCTTGAATATATCCAGTGAGCTATTACCGAAGCTGTTACACAAAAGATTCCCGTTGTAATTGAATTTTGACTCATGACCCTCTTGAGTATGGAGTCCTTACTCGACATACACTTACGAATCTGACTGTAAACAAAGTTTTAGCATTCTTCTTCTCAATATTGGGATGGACTTTTTTGTAGAAATGCAAAACACAAATTTCAATCTGAGTCGGAACCTTAGTCAAAACAGTAACAGCTCACCGAAATCGTAACTCATTTTCTTTCTTTTTTATCACTTTTGTATGTCTTTTAGTCACAGCAAATATAAATATACAATCATTAATCAATAGAGGCATTGGGCCGAGACAACGATCAATGCCAGTTCAAATAGACAGCGAATTGATGAGGATCATACCGAAACATCTTCGGAAACGAGTAAAAAGTGCTGACACAGTGAAAAAGAGAAGTGGTTAAGGTTCACATTAAACTTACCATCTTTTTTGTAGCACATTTTTCACGTTTAAAAAGTATTGTAGATCAGCAGCAAAATTGTAATTTCTTTTACCTTTCACTCAATAAATGTATTGCAAGTTATCATGCCTTTTAAATGAAGGCAAATGAATATGTCGAGTGAAAAGTCCTTCCTAATAAATTTCTATACTTTCCAGGACATAATTTCCTACCAACCTAAGATTTTCTCATCTTGTGACGCAGATTTCTTTTATTTTAATTTTGGTAAAGTTTATTGCGTTCATGGGTGATATGGGTCATGGGTTATCATCTAAGGGTTTTTTTTTACAAATTATAATTATCGAAGTCGGAGTCTTCTAAGAACATTTTTCAGTCAAAAAATTATGCACAGCAGCAACAAATCTGAGACAGGGTGTGGGACAATAATTGACTATGTTCCAAAAGGCTTGGTATTCGAACCCTGATCATTTTCTATCTACATTTCAGAGAACATTTCAACGATTTAGTCGAAACAAACGATTTCACTCAGCAATTGTAGTTTGTCTGTGACATTGCATTACAGTTAAGGTGAGGTGTGCTCGTTCAATGTTAATGATACCAACAAATGTTTCGTCTTTTTTCCCAAACAACATTGATTTGTGTGCTAATTTACGCTGTGCTTACGTCAATACGAAGCAATTTTTTCATTGAATGCAATGATAAGAAGGAAATCCGCGATCGGAATCTATTTTAGATAAAATTTGTTTCTCCTCTCTGCGTAAACATAAATATACTCAGCGCAAGATTAAAGCAAAATAAAATGTTCGCAACGTCAACTTTCTTCCCAAAAATAAAAAATAAAAGTTTTGTGAGTCTGTTTAGTCGAATAAAATTTTTAAATAAAAAATTTTGAGGAAACAGGCGAAAGAGAAACAAAAATTCTTGTCGATAATAAAAATGTTCACAGTCGAAGTAGATACAGGCAATAATTTCTTGTAATCGATGTACATATCCACAGCGTTGATAAGTATAAACAACTCAATTCTTTATGTGAAAATTGATTTCTCTAATTATTAATTTCAACTTTCGAGCTTCTATCTCGGCTTCTACGAATTTGTTTGTTCTACGCAAGTAGGGAGAAAGTCTTTTCGTGCGAAGAGTACAGTCACACAGATCCACAAATATATTCACCTGAACGAGAATGTGTGGAAAAGTGGGAATGGTGACACCACATTTTTGCTATCAGTAAAATAGTTATTTGGGATTGACCAAGTGGTGAAAACAGTACCTTCCAACAAGAGCGAAGCTCCTTGCAATACCAACTAGCGCAGAGTTCACTAGCGCAATCCAACGGATGCTACATCCTTAATACTTAAAATTACCCTGCAACAGTTCGATCGTTCTATTTGAAATTAACTTTCCAGGCATCACTTTTCGATTGGACTACAGGAACCAGCCGGAACCACTTGCGAGAAACCTCAACTAGACCTCGAAGATAACACTAATTCGACCATATCTCTGGATCGGCTCGACCGATTTTGGTCATGTTCTAACTAAAATTTAGTATTTGTCAATACTAATCGAGGATACGGAAATTTTTACTGATTTGTCATCTAGAGGTGACCACTGAAGGTCTGCCTTTACTCATATTGATTAAGAATTCGGCGTGTTACAAACGTACGAGTGTACTTTGTACGGGTCTGAAAATTCGGTTTTCGGTCGGGTTCCGCCTTTGGTCCTTCTTGTAATGTTAAGAATATTTGTGGGCATGGAATATTTATGAGCCGGGCCATAGGCTGCAGACAATAAAACAATATGAACACTCATCTGTAATCTGAACTATAGAAATACAAATTTATAAAACGAATGATGATTCGCATGACTAATTGTGTTTTATCACACAGTTTATTTGTTACATTTCATCGTCATTAAATCTAAAGATTTCAATCAAAGTTCTCGCTAGAAGAATCAAAATTTTGTAAGACGTAATCGACAAATTCAACATTTCATTTGATGTAAATGAAAAGAATGTCTTATAAAATGTCGCGTCTATTCAGACGTTAATTTCCTTGCGTCTGAAGTAATCTCACAGCAGACTTTCAATTGATTTCAGTGAAGAAATATCCCGAAAATAGGCGCCGACTGTGATACAAGACATAATTGTACACAAAAAGAAAAGAAAATGTTTAGTGATGGGAAATTGGAAATAAAATACACAATTTTCGAGTCACGCTTCTATGACCGACCAAGGTCACAAAAAATCATCTCTCTGTTCTGTATAAAATTTTACAGTTTAAATAGCATTTTTGATGAGCGATGAGGAAACTTCACGAGGAGAAAAATTCTTTTAAGTCAATAAATTTTTCAATGAACATCCATTTCACGGTCAAAGTACACGTATCTCTATCGCAAACCGATTTGGTTGAATTTTCCCGATGTTTAAAGATTCACCAAATTGATATAAACAAACAACTACACTCAGGTCCGTAGCTAGAAACTCTCGGAACTTTATAGGGTGGGCTCAGAGACGAAACAGTAATTTTTTATAAAGAAATTTAATAAGGACCGGTTTTTTCGACATCCCAGGAGTGAGTTCACCCTATCCCAGCCCACCTATAGCTACGGTCCTGTGTGTGTGCATGTTTGATCGTAGCACATCAACAATTATGAGTTTACACTTCATAATGTACACAGAACTGTTAGCGTTTTTCATCGACTTTTTCCGGGTTGAAAACATAATTCATAATTTGGCGAATAATAAAAACATTTATTTACGCGATCACTGATGGATGGTGCTAGAAATTTTGTTCAATTTTCTGCATATGCTTTTTTTGTTGTATTAATAAAGAATTCAGAATTCAGAATGTGTCGGAAACAATATTTATTTATGTTGTGATGCGACCTCATTACTTCGGTGAAAATATTTATAGAAAAAAATTATTTACCACAAAACTTCTGCTAATAATTTTAATGGTTCAATCTGTTTTTTTGTATACGATCTCGTACCTCTAGTTTCTCTAAATTATCTTAATTATGCCAGCGGTAGTTTGTGTTCATCTGCCGGTAGCAGAAAGGTATTATGGAGAGAGAGTGTTTTTCTGGAAAGAGTGACGCAGTCGTCGGCTTTGGTTTGAATTTTCACTTTCACATTCCTTTAGTTCCTTAATCTTCTACTACTCGTACCAAAGTTTCTTTTTATTCACGGTTGGGAAATGATGAGCAAATGATGGACATTTCTCCTTCAGTTTGTATGAAATTTCACTCAACACTTTTTCAAGAATCCGAAGGACGAAAGGTTTTAAGCATTAAGTGTTAAAATTGAATGAGTTTGGTCATTTATAAGTTACATTTGGTATTCAAAAAGAAAATGCCGATGAATTAACAGAAAACTTGTATCTTGGATTCGCCTTTAAACTCAGACGTTCCAATTCACGCCATTAGTGCGTCAACGGCTTACGCCAGATTGAGCCTCTCTCTCTCCTTCTTCTT
>JANTFA010044006.1:0-15317 GCA_026413405.1 Phytosciara flavipes | reverse complement strand
CGTTTTACACTCTCCGGCTTGGGACGAAATTCCTTTAATCCGTCGTTTAAATCGAGTTGTAGATTTTGAGTGTGAGGCACTTTAAGGTATCGCAGTTGCGATGCATCGGCCACAAATTCACGATATTCATTCACGCTGAAATATCCAATCATTTCTGGCTCACTGAATATCAACGAGTACAACGATACAGCACCTCGTTTTCTGCGATCATTATTTCGATTGTTCCATTGATGATTCGAATTATTGACAAAATAGCTCGCTGGATTGATGTCAGTATCAAATTTTCCTTGCATTTTGCATTAAGCGATGATTCGGTGTCGATAAATTTTGTATTAATTTGGGAATAGATAAATAGATCACAGAAGAACACAGAGATAAACGCATCAACAGAAAAAATGTCAGTGCTGAATGGAAAACTAACTGTTTCCAAGTCTAGCATAATAGATGACTGACGGCTCTTTCACAATGTTCGCGACATAACTACGACATCAATAAAATGACCACTGAACTCTCGATAATTGACTGAGGATATGCAGAGGCTGTGTAAGTATTGCAAAGGCCTTGCATATTGTTTTCTGTAATCCATTGATATTCTCTTAGAGCATGTTTGATTGATTCATTCGAAAGAGGATCACTAGTATACGAGAAAAGGCTCCATGAAGGTTGCTCAAAGAAAGGTCTCACCGATTCCGAGCTATTTCAAGACCCAGTTTATTAGTCACGGGAGAAGGTCGTGGAATTCTCCATATATTCAGTGCGTCGTGTATTCAGTTAGCAAGCCACCTGAAACGGAGCGGATTAGCTAGAGCTAGTTGACTGGATTACGCTCGGGTGGTCTTCGGCCTGCCAAAAAACGTTGTTACCGTACGATGGAACAGACCTATATACTGGTGGATGTCACCTCAATACAGGTACGCGTTCTACACAGCTGACGATACTATGGCGGATTTCATACAAAAATTCACCTACTTTGATGATTATCGTCGCCGTGATGATAATCATCACAACATCACAAGGTGGTGTGTTCCCGCGTACCTAATAAAATGGCGATCGAGGTGACCTCCACAACAGTATTATAGCCGAGGGGGTAGCCACTGGCTAAAATCTGTCCCAACAATTCCATTTCCATTTCTATTTCCATTTATTTCCAATTCATTTCCAACCCATTTCCAAAAATTTCGTGAGTAATTCCATGAAAAATATCCATTCGATTTGATTTATTTCCATTATACCATTTGTTTCCACTTATTTCCAAAATTTTCGATCAATTTTTCTATTTCCATTTCCAAAATTTCAAATTTATTTCCAAAACCATTTCCAATATTTTCATCGGCCTGTCCCAAAAATTTTGCAGTGGTTACCCCCTCGATTATAGCCTTGATAAGATTAATCTATATGCAGATTAGAGATAGAACCGTATTGGTCACTCGGATACTCGGCCGTACACGAGAGTTTTCGATATTTAGAGTAGATTTCATCCGATTTTCGTAAACTTTTTTGTTTGAAAGGTAATGCAAACCGTGAAGCGATATAACTGTTTTCGGTGACTTAAGAAAATGGCTGGCAACCGCCATCTTTAATTTTAGTGTTTATTGCCTATATTTTGTATTGAGTAAATTGCACCTGATATCGGTGAATTTTGAAATTGGATTTCGTTGGAACTTTTGAAATTGCTGTAAATCAATTTTGATGGGACGTATTTGAAAGGTGTATCTGAATTTGTATGTCGTTTCCAGATTGAAGACCTTTTGAGAAATAGCTCTACTCGTATCTCGTACGAGTCCTTCGTATTTCGTTTTTAACTACTAAATTGAACTCCTTTGAAGGTCCATTTTTATATTTTAGTTAGAATCGTCATAAACATTTACGAGATTCTTGCATGTTCACATTACTATCGCATATATAACGTAGGCATATTACCACTGCATCCCAATGTACTCAATGATGAAATATATTTCAAAAATCTTGTTATAAAGTTCCTTTGTGTTAATTTTTATCAAACACAATCCGATACACTTCTGGTCAGAACATATTGCCCAGTAACCAAAATCAAACAAGTATAACCGCGGTGCGATTTAACAACATACACGAGAATGCATGCGAAGAATTTATATGTGCGGACTGCGGACGCGCATACAAGATATTCCTCACCACAAATAATAATCGTATTAAAATATTACTCCTAGCGTGTCGTGTGGAGAAATTTATTTACATGAACATAAAGCAAATAACATTGGCTTTCGGGATCGTATTTCATATAATGAGACACCACTAGAAGACAGGTACATATGTATTTTATGATTTATAGGCTATTGAACGAAATGCGCGCGATAATCATGCTGTGAGTAAAGTGGAGTCCTGTCTTCAAACATATTAAAGGTGCGGTTTATTGTACAATAAACTATTCGTCCTTTATTATTGTTGATAATATTTATCGCATTTTGCATATTTTAAGTTTTAAATATGTTTTATTTAATAGGATTAAGAATCTTGGGTTATAGCACGAAAATGAAGAAAATTATGAGCTTGGTTGCAAATTTTAAAAAATTAAAATAAAAAATCGAGTGGAAGATGTGTTATAATGCAAAATGCATGTTTGGCTTTGAAAGCAATTTTTTCGATTTGACTTATTCCTTTTGAATAAAATTATTCTTTGCTATGTTTACACGTTCATTTTTTATTTCATTTCATCGAGAAATATTACGAAGAGCAGCAGCAAATAACAACGACGAACATAGTCGAGCATAAATCGACGCTAGGGTTAGCCTTTCTGAATTCAATAGCAGTCACAACTATTACTTATTTACGCGTATTGAATTACATAGCCAATTCCAATCATTAATAATAAAAACAAATTACAAGAAAAGAAAAATTTCCGAAATTGGAAGATCTCAAATCACAGATTCACGTCAAGTCCAGTTAACCACTGATTTGCACTTATATCATTTTCATCGAGCATAAAAATCCTTTCGAATCCGCCATCATACAGCCGATTTTCACATTCGTTCACGATATGATGTATAGTCTGTGTCGGTGATATCACTGGGTCTCATTTATGAAGCGTTGCATTGAATCGTCCATGCTGCGATCGAATTCGGTTCAGTTGAGTCCAATTCTTACGATCCATCTCAAAACCAGAGAGTCTAACATTCGGGTATAGTACCAAATGTAGAACGTGACGGTCCTACCAAAAATTTGTGATTTATTTCAATGAACGTTAAAACCTTTCGTTAAAACGTTTATACTTTCATTGATTTATTTGACCCTTTCTGCGTGACGGGGGTCGCAAGCATGACGTAATATGTGAAAAGTTCCTTAGCAATCTTTTGTGAACACTGCCCAGAACATCTTGTTAAAAAAGGGTCCCACCGACGGCCTGGATGCCCAAGAATAAAATGCCCAAGCGTTTTGCCCAGCCCACAAACTTTAATTACAAAAATCTTAGTGTTCAACTGTTAATAGTACATTACGTCCCTGCTTCCAAATTGTTGTTTTGACGAGTTACATCCAGGACCGAAGGCAAGGGATGTATTCCCACTCGTCAACACAACAATTTGGAAGCAGTTACGTACCTCTGCTCGGTAAATGTGAAAACGAACTCCAAAAAATGCATTAACGCGTACCGCTCGGTACGTTGAACATACATTTGAAGTTCATCGCCATGTAAATGATTAATTACCAGCTGACAGCTCTAGCCTTTGATGATTTTACGGGCGAGCCCATTACGGTCGAGTTCATTCTGACGAAACAATAGAAAATCACAAGCACTCTATACATACCATAACACGACCTCCTCTGCTATCATAATGTTCACTCATGAAGTGGGGACTGTTTGGCTGCCAATTTAGTGTAAGAGGTTCCCTTTTTACTAGCACTTTTGTTGTTATTAAGATTGAACACCAAAACAGTCGGCCAACAGTTGTCAGAATTAACAACAGCAATTCATTCAAGAAAATGCCTACTAATTTTTGAATTCAATGGTTCTTAAGAGTGCTAATTCATTCTGTTGTGGAATTTTTAGAGAAAATTGATGCAAAATTTATACGATACGCGTTAAAGCAGTATACAGAAGAGGCCATGTAAATGGCCGATGACAGTAAGTACAATTGCGGGCCTCGCTTTGCTCGGACCAGCAAACTTTGCACTTACTGTAATCGGCCATTTACATGGTCTCTGCTGTAATCTACTATTACTTCGTAGGTTGAGTGATTCATCATTTAAAAGCCTACTGAATAGATGAACTTTACTAAGAGTAATGAAAGGTATGGCCAAGTCATACATACGGATTTTGAATTTTTTAGCCTCGAACGAAGTCAGTCTTCAAATTTATCTAGTAGCTATGAATTTTTTCATAGTGACGTTGTTTCTTTCCATAAGAGAAATGGTGACACCGGTCATTTTATATAGAAAATTCATGCTGTTCCATTTGTATGGTACGGCGATACCCTCTAATATACGTTCACCTACTACTAAAATCTGATTTTAGTCAAGAAAATACCCATGCTACGGACCGCCGACTCATCTCAAACCTGATACTCAGCTTTTTGTCTTATCTAATTCCTAATTCATAAAATGCCGAAAACCAGAAAAAACTGAAAAGTTACCCTTCATTTTCAGCCCTGTCTCATAAAATAGTTATTCAGGAAATTACGCGAGTTGAAGCCCGAACAGAGTGGTCACTATCAATAGGGCTCATCAGCTTGGTGTGAGTCTCTACATAATGAATTGCTTGAGTGGTCGAATTTGGCTCAAAGTGCATTCCAATTTACCGACAACAATAGGTATTTTCTGGCACTAGACCCTTGACTTACAGTAAATGAAATATCTGAAGTTTCATCATCGAGTCTACTACTTCATGGTATTTTCAGAACATTAATCTCGAATTTTTCTTTGAAGTTTAAACTCGATTTTCGCTTTGTACAGTATCGCATTATACAGAGTCGCTATCGGTAGAACTCATCACTTCGTTCTGTCCTAGTTGAATGAATGAATAGGGCGCGCTTTTATTTGAATAAAAACAGAAAAGATTACAGAGGCTCACATCGCTCATCATTTTATCTTGAAGACATGAGGCGCATGAGACGGTAGTGTGTGTTTGTGTGTGTGATGACAGTGACATTAATGCGTCAGCTGATGACTTGTTTTGTTTATCTTAAAAACTTTTATGTTTTTATACTTCCACATTAGTTTTGTAAAAATCTTCTAGAGGAGAAAAGGTGAAAATTTAGTACATTGATGATCGATCGACTGAACGCACTTGAGAAATAGTAATCCGAGTAAAAGTAATTGATATTGAGAGGACAGTGACGTGTCCCAATCGAATCGCAGGAATAAAAACAATTATTTTTAATTCGTTTTAGTAATGACCGAACAGTTGGATGTACCACGCACAAGAAATGATTCGGAAAATCCTCAAAATCAACTCGTTGACCTGAAATTAGCCCTCGAAAAGGATATTGCTGCATGTGATATTAAGTGGAGTCTTTTTGTTGCGGCTGCGCAAAGGTAACTTTGAAATAAATCTTGACGATCAGTTCATATGATTGAAATAATTCCTATGTGCGCACAGTTACCGGCACCATTCGCGACTCAATCCATATCCGCCAAAATACGCCACAGAAACCAAGTCAGAGTATGACATCGATCGCATTAGATTGACAATATCCAATGTGCCACCGCTTCCACAAGTGTTAAGGCTGCTGGGAAACGAGGACACTCGTCTCAACGAAGATGTGGTTGATCTGTTACATTGGGTCGTATGTTCAAAAGCATATCCGACGTTGAGAACTGTACCAAAGAATGAGGTTGAGTAGACGTGCATTCCACTTCCTTCCTCGTCCATTTAAATTGAACGGAAGTTTTTCTTTTGGATTTATAGTTCGATGCTACATTGAAGAAGGTCGAATTCATAACGCCGCTATCAGTGCCCACACATATTTTTGAAGTTGTACCGCAAGTCGACAGCCCAGTGGAAATTAAATTTAGACAACATGCGGAGAATCGGAGATCATTGTTCGCATTTCATGGCAGCAAGGTCGACAGTTTCTATTCGATTGTTAATTTTGGTTTGCAGCAACATTTGTGCAAGGTTAGAGTTTTGTGGCTCGGTTGGGTAGTGGTGGTCGACTCGGCTGGTTAGATTTTTTCGACTTGACTGGTTAGAGTTTTACGACTCGACTGGTCAGAGCTTTTTCACTTGACTGGTCAGAGTTTTACAACTCGACTAGTTAGAGCTGTACGACTCGACTGGTTAGAGTTCTACGACTCGGCTAAACTCTTTGATTTTCACAGACTGCGCTATTCGGTGATGGAATCTATCTATCGTCAGAAATGCACGTCAGCCTATCATTCAGTCCGATTGGTTCAGGATGGAAATCTTCATTGAGCGGCAGTGAACTTTCTTGCATCGCACTGTGTGAATTCGTTGATCATCCGCAGCATTTGAAGTGTCACATCAATGGTAAACACCGATTTCAGTTGTTCAAACAGAGACAAAAATTTACGTTCCAATGCTCTTTCCAGACCGACAACCGAATGGTGCAAACAATGAACGTAAAAGCAATCAAGACGTACCTGACAAATACTTCGTCATCACCAACAATGACATTGTGCGCGTGCGATATCTACTGATGTTTGTCAAGCCCATCGACAAACCGGTACAGATTCATCAAAATGCCATAATGAACTGGATCTACAATAACAAGTCCGTTGCGACGATGATATTCTACGCCATCATCCTATTGTCCGTTGGTTTGGCGAACAGTAGAACGGGGCAATATTTTCGGCAAAGGTTTTGGCAAAAAGTGGAAAAATTTATTTCTCATTTGAGAGCCGAGTATTTTTCATTATAACAAACGCTACTGCGCATTGAATTTTTGTATTTCATTGATGTACCAGTCGGGAATGAAGCTGCACTCATTCGGTCCGTTCAGTATGGTGCATTGGATGGAATAGTTCGCATTCGGATCGTAATCGAATTTGTAGACGGTGTGTGGACTATCGACTTTTTTTAGCGTGTGCTTGACCATGCACAAGAAATTGTCCAAGAAGTCCATGCATATGGTGTCGGACCAGAATCTCTGAAAAGAATGAACATTGGTGGGGTAAGAATAGGTTTCGATTCGATACCGACCGACGTAGACTCCATAGTAATTCAAAGACTTGGTCTCAAGTTTCAAGCCCTTCGATTCGTTGTCTATACGAAAAATGATCACGAATCTCGATCGGAAAAAGGGAAGAGAGTCACGCCGAGAGAAAAATTTGTTTGTCTACCATCGATTCAATTACCTCGAATTTTCGCGGCATCGTCTCAACGTTCCAAGATTCCATTTCGTTCACGATTCCATCCTTTGTTCGCACACCAACCACAATGTTCTGTACATTAGCTAGGTACGATTGACACCACCAGTTTCTCGTTTTGAATCGATTGAAGCTGTCAATTTGCCGTTGATTCGATGCCTTCAGACAGACTTTCAATTCTGAGAACTTCAAATCGTTCGGATCGGTCACAGAGAGATCTACAGCCGATGTGCTTTCTATGCCATCCATTTCAGCGCCGTATAGAATTTTCGTACTCTCCAATCTTGTATTGAACATACAACAGAATTCTTCACCTTCGAGTACTGGTGTGTCAGTAACTGGATCGCTTGTGGGTGAATCTGTGAAATTGTTTCGACACATCAAAAAGTGATTCAATGAAATATTGCTAGCCATCACTCACCGCTCATCACAAATTGTTCGAATTTGAAGCCATAGGAGCAAATTTTTGTCGACTCTTCCGTTTCATTTTGCTTCTTCAATATGTCTTGTTCAGTCGGATATCCGCACAAATAAATGTTACCCTTCCATTTCGTCGCCACCAGCGACCATCCGTCACGGTTCTCATACGGAGTGCACATCAACATCCGCAGCTTCCCACGGAAACAGATTATGTCACAGTCGAGGAATTTGTCGGATGTAGATTCTGGGTTCACGTTCCGCATTGTCAGTCTCTTCAAATTCAATAAAATGAAGTGCAAAATGTGATTCAACTTGTCCTTTACGGCAGTGACTGGTTTATGTTGAACGGATTCGTATCCTTCATTCAAATCGAAATGAATCGGTTGACCTTTCGGCGGGAGCTTAAGGTATTTCAGGTTTGATTGATTCGGAATGAACTGACGATTGTGGTCGATACTGAAATATCCAACGATGTGAGGTTTTGAGATTTTTTTACGTCGTCCGTTTCGATCGAAATTGCGGAAATTCGGTTCGAGACGGGTATCGAAAGTGCTCGACATTTTTGCCACTATCACAGAAGTTGTTTATGTTTAAAAAGTGTACGGCGATATGAGAAATAGACTTTGACGTGTCGAAGAATTCTTTTCAGGTTGTACCTTTTTGTTCAGAGATGGCACTCAGAGTGGGCTCTGAAACGGCGCATTCTTTTGAATGTTTCTTCTTTCCCTCTTTCTCTTCGATGATTGTTTCAAATTCAAATAAAAACTCTGAAAATCATCAAGATAATCAAAATTTTAATGTCCACCGACTTATATCAAATGATCAACATCATAAAAGGAGTTCCATAGTTGCATTGCCTTCAATTCTGGCAGTTCTATGAAAGTTAAATTTTGTCCAAGATCCAAGATGTTGAATGCTCCAGTCTCTCTTGTTTGATCATTCAGTGGTTGCCAATGAACATCGCCCGCATCTATGTTCGGATCATTTGTAGTAGCAAAATTGTAGATTATATTGACCATCCTAGACACGGCCAGCATTTCATTCTCGCCAATATCGTCGATTGTCTTGACCAAAAAATTACGGAAAATGTACGACAAATCATCACCATGCGCAGTTCCGTGACATTGTTGGCCACATTTTAGAATTCGGAAAAGATTCATGGTCGGTGAGTCAACGTTAAATCGATACATGTATGTGGCAGCGTTCTTATGCTTCTTATGTACACTGCGATGTCGTGTACGTGATAGCGCCAGACGATACATTCCTAAATGTTAACAAAGCGAATTACGTTATGGGAGCCATTTTAATGTGAAAAAGACTTGCCGTGCACGTATAGTCGATCGGATTCCATTCGAACGAAATTGTTCAAGATTGTTTCTTGACTGGCATTGACATCTTCGAAATAAAAACTCTTGATTTTCTCGCCCAAGACTTCCAGCTCGTCGTTACTGTTCGAACGGCCAGTGTCCTGTGGAACTAACTTGGCGAAGTTGATCGATCTTAACAGATCAACACCTTTAGCAGCTGCTGCTGGGCGAAAAGCCAATGCTTCGTCAGCTGAATTACTCAATACAAGTGGAATGCGATTGCTCCACGAATTTCGTGCCCGAAGGCGAGGATCAATCGGCATGAAACCTGAAGGATCTCTTTCGATTACCGGGCCATAAGGAAAACGAATTCCATTGATTTGATCTTCAGCTAGTAGGAAATCAGGCTGGAATTGAGTCCGAACCATCTTCGAAGCATCCGCATTGAGTAAAGTATTCACAGCACTTTGAAAGCCTCCAGTCATATTCCAACCGACTGCTGCAGCCAATCGTTCCACATAAAAGTCTTCATTTTTTGGTGTTGCAAATCTATATCAGACAGTTTTAAATTACTTATTGGATAACACGGAAGTGAGGAGTTCAGTTGAAACCTAGTGTTTTGAACTGATCCGGACATAATCATCGCCTTGTGAAACAAATTCCTCGACCATTCTGATAGCATGTGATAGTTTACCGCACAAGCACCCGAACTATAGCCGAACAACAGGACATTGTTTGGATCTCCGCCAAATTTTCGGATGTTCTCTTTGACCCAGCGTAGTGCGAGTGATTGATCTTTAAGGCCAAAGTTCCCGCTAATATTAAATGATTCGTCTGACACACGTAAATAACCTGAAATTATCAAAATCGAGGTTATCTAATGATAACACTGCGACTGTTAATCATACCCAAGACGCCTTGGCGGAAATTGAACGTAACTAGGACCACATCCTTTTGCATGATGTAATCCGGTCCAGTGACATTTAAACTGGGCGAACCGAAATTGAATGCTCCGGGATAGATGAAGACTATGACGGGCTTCAATACTTTTGGCCTTATCTACCAAATCTCAATCAATTCAAATCCATTCAATTTTTTGGTGAGAGGAGAGAATATGAAATTTACCTGACGTGTGAATACATTCAAATACAAACAATCCTCACTGCCGTGAATTTCTCCACTGAACACATCCCGTTCCCAGCACGGTACAGTTTCTTTAGTTGCGTTCCATATTCCACACCACGGATCCGGTAATTGGGGATCCTTCACAGGAGTTACTGATATTATAGAAAGCTGATTCTATACGAAATCGTAAACAGACTATACCTTGAAGCGAAGCTCATGTATCGGAGGCTTTGCAAAGGGAATACCCAGATAACTATAGATTACGTTGTTCAGTAGTGTTAATGTGATTACACCTTGAACCAAGCCATAATTGGTCTCGACAATTGTAGTTTGATTCATGCTCTACAGTCACAACAGTTTGCGATGCCAACCAGTATTATACAATGAAAGTCTAGTGGGAAAATGTTTTTAATTGGTAAGGGGCCGTTCATAAATGACGTCACTCTATTTTAGAGACTTATAGGCCCGCTCCCTCATATTCACGCCAAAAAGGGTCAACAGTGACCGACATTTGTGAGGACCTTCAAGTTTTCTTGAACCCCCTTCCCCCTAACAATGTGACGTCATTTATAAACGATCCCTAAAAAGAGACTTCACGAATTCAACTGTTGATTGCATTGTGCTGCACATTATGCAGTGCGATTATAGTTGGAATGTGCAACCGAGCGTGTGAGCATTAATTTGCAAACTGTTATCGACATTTCCGTTGGCTTTTTGGTTAACGGTGTTCTAAGTTCACCATAATGTCAATATGATAACTAGAATTCCATTCACTTGCTTGCCGCAGGTAAAAGGTTAATGCGAGTTTTATTCAAATAAAAGATGAAAAAATTTCACGCAACATTCGAGTTATACGTGTCAATTTGTTCAAGAAACCAACGTCTAAGACGTAGAAATGTTTGAAAACAAAATTGAATGATAGATGAAAATTATTGTGGAAATGAAGTTACTTTAAAGTACCAAAGTCTATCTTACCGAATCGTGTATGCTGATACCAAGAAACGTGACACACAATTTCTTCGAAAATAATAAATTATCCGACCCAAACTACAGTAAATTGCTAGAGCTGTAGTTGCAAGCTGGTAGTCTTCAGGTAACACGATTTCGACACAAACTCGGAATTGTTTTCAATCGTTTTATAAAAAAATCCGGCCTTGTTTCGATGTTTTTCTGAAATTTATGCAAATATTTACTTCGAATTCAGTAGCTGGGGATTTCGAGTGTAGGTATTCACTATTGGCAAAAGTAATCATCGCTCGTCTGAATGATAAAATATTTCATTTTATGATAAGTTTTATTAGGGGCCATTCAAAAATTATGCACGCTCTATAGGGGGAGGAGGGGTCTGATTAAAGCGTACGCTTCATACATTTTTCAAAATTTCTCCAAACATTTTGGCGTACATTTCAAGCTTGAGGTCAACCGAGGTCAACAATCACACCAAAACGTGACTTTTCATCCCGAGTAAAGAACTTTACGTGCTTCTGCTCGGTAAATGCATTTTTTCGTACTATTACGCGCTTTTGAGCTTCAGGTAAATTTACTTCTCATCTCAAGCGAACCTAGGGAATATAGACGCATGTAGAAGCTTGAACATTTCGAAATTATGAATTTGACCTAAGGCTCGTGTAATGATCACCGTCCCCCGTTTTTCCAGATTTTTGAACTCCCGTCCCCTTTCGTCTACATATTTCCTATAACATGACTTGCCGTTTTCTCGAACCCCCTCTCCCCCTGTTATGTGAACGTCATCATTGTATCAACCTGTTACGAACGGCTATACATCTGTTATCGATAAGAATAACAAAAACAAAACAAAAAATCTACGGCTAATTCGAGCTTATAGAGCAAAGTTTGTGCTTAAGCAATTGAAGTAAAAAGATTTGAAATCAATATTTTGAAAATGCTTTAATCAAATAGAATTAAGGAGCCATCGATGCTTTTTCCTAGCACAACACCCAAAAAAACGACCTGAAAACTGTCGAGTTATCTCATAGATAGAGTCCTTTAACATAAAAACATCACGCCTTTCTGAATTTTCCGCTAGCTATTGATAGGTGTCGCAAGTATCAGGTTTCATGTGGAGTGTGTCTTTGGCAATACATTGATGGCTCTTAAACTGACCTATATAAATCAAGTGGAAAATCGCTCATTATGAAGATAGTTTTCTGCTTCGGGGTGAAAATTTCAAGCGAGAAGTAATTGTCATACAAAATGAGTGGGAAGGGTTTCATCGGAATTTTTACGACCCGTACAAGATGCCGAAAACTAGTGTGGTTGCCAACAAAAATATTTCTTTCTTTTTCTGTTTGCATTGAGTACAGTTAGGTTTAGAACTTTTCCAAAGTATGTTGCATTGGGCATGTACTGACTCAACAGCTATACATACAAAAATAACGGTACTACCAAACCCATCAAGGATGAAATCATACCAAATGGTTTTATCGATGTAGAACAGATTGCATAAAGCTGAAAAGAGCTCCAGCGAAGTATTTATCTATTCTCGGCATTAGGGGTAGATCAGTTTGGTTCGAAGAGCTTGCAAAAGCCTCAATAATCCGAATTTCTCGACAGTATTGTTTTGGACGACTGTAGATTCAGCGGATATATTTCATGTAAGACGATTGCAAAATTGACTTACGAACTTTACGGAGCATTGTGGTTTATCTCCACACAAAGGGCCGTGCAGTTCTTCGTACATAAATGAAGGATTACACAAACGTTGAATGCAATGAACGTTATATACGCATGCATCTATAGATTGATAGTCCAGTTGTCACTATACATGATGTGTTTTGGGGGTAATTTTGATTTAATTTGATTTGATATTCGATTGTTTATTTGCTTGAATAAATGCATCGGGTGTATGTTCCAGCACGTATACAAAATATTTGAATACAAATAGGAATGCCGGATATATCACGCTTGTTTCACTTCCCATCATCATAAAGCGATATATTTATCTGTCGTGGACGTCCACTCACTCATTCATTTCTCTTAATAATTTATCGACATCTTATTGACAACGAAATTTTATGCAGTCAATGTGAAAAGCTGGCTTTACCGGTTAACTTAAACGGATATCATTATTTAATATAACGGAAACCGTATTTAGTGTGGCTTGCGGTTTCATCAAAGTACGAATAAGCTTTCGATTTCCAAGAAATTAAATCTGCAATGCCGGGAAATTCTTCATAAACCCTCTGGCCAATCCAATATAGTGTCAGTGTCACACTTTTAATTTTGTGTTCGTCACTGTTTGGAAGTAAATAAATGAAAATTGCGTTTAGTTCCTATCTGCCTTGCAAGGAGTGAGCATACTATTTCCGAGAGAAGTTACATTTTTAGTAAATTTAGATCGGAAAACGGTTTTTCTTACGAACTTTGAATTTCGCTGGTATGTTTTTGATTGTGACGTCGTTCGTCTTCTTATTGTTCTTCCGTAGTTTCTCATTTCTTGCGAAATTTTTGCAGGCTTCCTTCTGAGATAATCAATTAAAGTGTAAAAAATGGAGGATGTAGAGTTAAATTCGATACATTCAAAGGTAGAGATTTCCGTTGATGAGCGTGAAGTGGAACAGTTGGTTAAACAAGTAAGTTTAGTAAGAAAGTTCCAGTTTCATGAGTGAAAAATGTTTAACTTAATTTGTCACAGTGATTAGGACTTATTCTGTCTTTTCAAGTTCTTCAAATCTGTAAATTCAGCTCATTGAATGCATGTATCATTGTACCATTCATAGTATTTTGGTTCCACGAAATTTAAATCGATACATTTAAGACATCTAAGGTCTTAAAGACCGTTTCCTGTGTTGTGAAGGGAATTTTCGTTTGACGATAGACAACTTCTCATCATTTTGCTATAATGTTTGGCAAATCTATTACTTTGTTTGTTTGAAGTTTTAAAAGTACGTCGAATTAATCATTATTATGGTCGTCATTGTCGATAACAGATGACTACACCGCTTCTCAAGAGTTAGGTTGATGGCACCAAGTTGATTGACCTTGATGACAGAGCTAAGAAATTGTTGTACCATAAAATTTGCGTATGCAGATGCAGCATTGTAAACAGTAAGTGTCAAAGTGCGGGATTTCAGAAAATTTTGCCATATTGTCCGATGCATCTTTCCCATGCTTTGTCATCATATCTCCGTTGCGAAAAACACGTTATCTTCTTCACGATTACAAACAAAATCTTAAAATTAAATCAGAATTAACTAGTCAAAAACCCATTCCAGACTCAATTCCTTTACAAAACATCGGATATCGGCTTGGGTAACGCATTAGCTTCTGAAAAAAAAATTACTCAAAAAACTCGAGTTTCTCAAATCATGGGAATTTGTTAAATCGAAAGATTTGTTTCTCGATTTCCCTGATTATCGATTTGGACGTGCAATACTTCGTTTAACTCGTACGAAGTACGAGGGTCTCATGCCTTTACTCTTACGTTTGTAACACGTCGATTCCGACTCCCGGAGCAAGGGCCGACCTTCTGGGGTCATCCCTAGATGCCAAAGAACCAATAAAAAAATTTCTGTCCGTCTGTCTGTATGTCTGTCTGTTAACAGGATAACTTGAGTAAACCGAAAGCAATCTCGATGGGACTTTTTCTCCTCGATTTGTTATCAAAAAAGTGAGGTCAAGTTCGAAGATGAGCTAAATCGGTCGAGCCGATCCAAAAGTTGTGGTCGAAATAGTGCTATTTTCGAGGTCTGGTCAAGGTTTAGCACATATATTATCGGCGGTATTGCACGCAAAACGTTCCTAGATAGGATGCAAATGAAAGGTACTGATTACACAAATCCAGGAAAAAAAAGTTTGTCAAAATTGAATCTTGGGCTAGGAAGTTAGAGCCTATAGAGTGAGCCTAAGTTGAGCCACTCGGCCGTACAGTGAAGGTGGAACTTTTTTTTTCGATATTTCGAGTAAATTTCATCCGATTTTCATGATCTTTTTTTTTGTTTGAAAGGTAGTGACGAGCGTGAAGTGATATAACTGTTTTTGATGAAGTAATGAAATGGCCGCCAGTCGCCATCTTGAATTTTAGAGTTTTCGTCTATATTTCAAGTAAATGCATCCTGGCTTTGATGAATTTTTTATAGAGTTCAATTTATAAATGAAACTTCGGACGGGGCTTTCAAAATTGCTGTAAGCAATTTCAACAAATGA
>JANTFA010043895.1:0-15318 GCA_026413405.1 Phytosciara flavipes | reverse complement strand
TTTTCAAATTTGTAGGAAATCTAAGGAAATTTTAATAAAATTAAGACCAATTCCAGGTAATTTTGAGAAATTCAAAGAAACTTCGAAAACTTTTTGATGAATCGACTTCTTAAAATAGTCCTTGCGTTCATTGTTTCGAATAATTTCGAGAAAGTAGACGAAGAAAATGTGTATCTCGAGTAAATTCTTAAAATCATTTACAAGACAATATATGGGGTCGAACACTGGTGTAACTTGATGCATGTTCAGCTAAATTTAGCTTTGAATCGCTTTAAATTAAAATCATTATCATGTCCGCGCTCTGTTGCTGGTGGATATTATTATAAAATTAGGTAAAATGTAAAATGTTTTTCTTTTGAATGTAAGGTAAGCCAACAATAAAATTGTAGATGGTAGCTTCTTACGTATTTTTATTATTTTTTCCAAATGTGTAGATTATAATGTGTCCCGCCAATTAAGTGAAATTATTATAATGAATTGTTGAAATTTTAATGAAGCTGAAATGTGTTTTATTTACAAAGTAACCGTAATGTGTATACTAATGCTAAAGGTTTTCTATTCTTTTTTAATTGAAATTGAAAATAAAATGTGTGTATCATGACGAGGAACTAGTTTCTAATTAAATACGAAAAAAATAAACTTTGGGGTTAGTTATTACAATGCTACGAACAAACAAACAAACAGAAATCAGACGAAATAAATAAGCAAAACAACAAAATAGCCATAATCAAATCGACGTGAAAAGCATTCTCATTCAAAATATACTTTTTTTTTTAAATTGAGTCAGGCAGTCACAGTACCGACCGAACAAAAGAAAATTAGATTTGCAGGCAAAAAATATCATTCTATCCCCTTCCCACCCACCTCTCCTCTCATTGCTTACAATTTTATGGAAATATTTTGCCATTTGTACAGAGACACACAGTATGACTATGGAGACTATGAAGCCAAGGAGATTACTGCACAGTATTCTGTCTTCGGTTTAATGTTACGTGTCGCATTCCGACAATGTTCAATCAACCATTATGTTCGGCAGACTATTTCTATGAAGAAAACAAAAATCAATTGTTTGATTGATTTTGTCTCATCGACCGGCTGTTATTATTATACCTAATAAGACAATGGTTTCGATTACCAGACTATTAAACGAAACAATTGTATATGGCACACGAACGCATTGATTCCTATTAATAGAATAAGGTTTCTCTTGGAGGAAGGAAAAACCGGCGCTTGGAATGCGATTTCTGAAAGCGTATGTACACCGGGGGTCTGTCAGGCTTGTAATATGCTCGTTTCTATGAAATTATCGAACTCCAGAATCTGTGCGGGTTTCAGATGATTCGTTAAGAAACTGTGGCGCAGAAATGAAACAATAATGATCACCAGATTTGCGTTTCGTTGTCTAGACATCCAGAACCACAAGCAACGGTGGACCCAATTCATATATTTGTTTCTGTCGGAAAGTTTCACAAATTTTTGAGCGATAGCGATTCTAATAAATTCGCGCGCATTTTCGAACCTCATGAGGAACTCAAACTGTTGGAAATGTAAAAGTCGCAGTTTTTCATGTTGGCCAATGGAACGGTTCGGCGTAGCTGTGTGACGTGAGTTGATAATTCATCAGCAGATAAATAATACGCCTGAACAGCACGAAGTATACAGAACAAGATGAACTTTATTTCATGGCATCATCTTACAACACTACACAGTACAATAATAGGTCCAGATTACTTCGTTCATATGACTAGTATGACCTGTTATTGTATTGTATTGTAAGATGATGCCATGCACTTCTGTGCTGTTCAGACGTATTTTATTCATCTGCTGATGAATTATCAACTCACATCAGACACCAATGCCAAACTGTCCCATTGACCAACTTGAAAAACATTTGTCCTGCGACTTTCATATTTGAGCTTTAGGGTGTGGGCTCATGTAATATATATCTCAGTCGTCAAATATCACACAAAATTTGAATTTTCAACTTGTCAGGCACCTTCCAACCAAAGCTTTATTTTTCAATTCCATTCTACATTGGACTCTAGTACCTTCATTCTGACAACAATTTGAAGTGGGTACGATGTGTTCGACGGTTGTGATACACACTAGGGCTACTCTCTTCTAGGATCTAGAACAGTCGCAGATTCCTGCAGGCTGTTTGGCATAGGTTTCAAGCCGGTCGATAGAGGGAGGGTCGATAAAGCGCGTGAGCTCTCAGTCTGTAAGTGTACTTTTAAAATTGACTTAAAAAATGTAATTCAATTCTGCAATTGTGCCATTGAAGCCTACAATGTTTGTCGAATAAGACAAAATTGAAATGAATGACAGCACTCGCATGAACTTTTCTCAAATCTTCTGATTTGGTAATACCACATGGTGGTATGTCACACCCCCTTTTTTGAGTGACATATTCAGTCATGGATGACCCCCTCACTCTACAAAGAAAAATCTCCCGACCACGGATCATACACAGACCAAAACATTTGAGCCAATCAATTTAAAGAAAAAAACAATTCAACCAAAATTCTAGCATTCAAGAAAACTACACCACCACCAAAACAAAATAACCAAAAAATCGCATGCTTTAACCTATTAATAATAAATTGTGTGCAAAGTAAGTATGTTATGGCATTAAGTTAAAATTAATTCAAATCGTTGAATCAATGAACAAAAGTGAGCAACGAAAAAATGTAAAAAAAAAATTTTTTGTACAAAAAACACACTCACCATGTGAATCGGGTCTCATTTTAGATTGATTTCCCTGCGTAATTATATGACTGTTGGAGAGTTGTGTGGGCGTTTGAATTCGTCTAATTTTGGCATCCGACGGTTTAAATGTATTTTGTTGATACGAAATACCTTTACACGAAAAGAAGAGAAAAATGGATTTTTCTTTTGAAAATTTAATTTATGTTTTGCTTTCCTTCTACATGTTCTGTGTGTGTTCTTCTTACACTCAAATCATCACAAGATTGTGCAGTTTTGGGTTTTTCACTTTTATCTCTCTTTTCGCTTCTAAATTTTCCATACAAAACCGATCATTTGATGATAAACAAGAGTTGCACAATCTTTCGATGAGCTGAGTGTATTTCATCATTTATGTGAATGAATGACTAGGGGGTTTTCTAATGTTAGAAATATCGAAAGAATGCCAGGGAATTCGGAACATAAAACGAAATTTATCAATTGAGGTTCTGTCATGTTTGTTTATGCCATTGAAGCGTGCGAGGAGAATATATCTTTTGACAGTTCAAGGGTAATGTGAAACTGGCATTTCTTTTGTTAATGAGGAAGTGTGCATTGAGCGTGGGGGTGGAATCACTGGTGGAATTTTTGGAATTTGTTAGTAGAAATCGTTGGCACAGACTTTTAGCCAGTGATCAATCTTCAAACCGACAACGGCTCTCTGCACTTGCCTCATAATGACTACTCCTCTCATCCTTCTCTCTTTCAAAGCAATTGAATTGTTACACTTACCGCCGCTACGCTCGTAGTCTGAATTATTTGACGGTGACCGGGCACTGTCAGCAACCGGTGAAACAGCATCCGGCTCCGAGCTAGACACACATTGTACCTAAAATGAAATTCAATAACACATCAGACACAGATGAAGGAAATTCGAGTCTCAACGCAATCCGAATGATATGTCAAAATCAAACGTACCATATTTGTGTCGCTACCGTTACTTCTCTGACTGGGCGGTCGTTCGGGACTTCTTGGACTATGTGTCGTGGTATCTGGAGGCGAAACAGAAACCGTTCTGTGATGATGGTGCTGCTGCTGCTGCTGCTGGTGTTGTTGCTGCTGCTGCTGTTGGGGCATGGACTGTTGATTTTGCGAACGAATTTCCGCATCGACATTGCTATTTCCTCCGTTGCTGTTTGCACTATTTATCATTGTAGTTTGCTGCTGCAGAATGGTGGTGTTTTGTTGCACATATGTCGGCCCGTTATTATTCGAATTCGTTTGAGGCACCACCAGTCCCATTTGCGTACTATACATTTGTCCGATGGGGCTAATCTGTCCATTTCCGCTCACAATGAATTGTTGACCGCCACTGTTCGGCGATAAGAAATTTTTATTTTGTGGACTAGAAGCACGTATCATCATACCTTGCGGAGTGAGAATACTACCGCAAGGTCCAACATTTTGTATTTGAAGTAAGGTGGTGTCGGGCGCCACCATCAAACCAGCTGGTACCAACAGTTGTTGACCGATAATATTCAACGGTTGTATGATCGTTTGTCCATTTTGGAGCAAGATTTGTTGTTGAGGTCCCGAATTCGATTGCGGTTTATTTTGTACGAGTGTAATGCCCGACATACCGGGACTGATTTGGAAGCTTTGCTGTTGATATTGTGGAGTAATTTGGAGCATCGCACCCGATTGATTTTGTTGGACAATTGTTGGACTGTGTTGCTGAATGGTTGGAGATTGTTGTGGCGACAGACTGTGTGGCGTTGGCGGTGTTCCAGAACTACTTTTTCTTTTCTTAGCTCTTCGTTTCGAGTCTGGTGACAGAATAATTCGTTGTTGCGTTGATTGGATGAATTGATGCGTTCCGTTGTCTTGATTGATCACATTCACAACTTGCCCGTCAACGGTAGTAAATTGTTGCGGCTGCAGCACATAACCGTTTGGAAGGACTACGGTACCATTGGGTGATATTAGATTCGTTGAGTTACTGTTACCGATGATTTGATTATTCGATGCCAAAACGTTCGACTGATTGGATATGATGTTTGAGCCGTTCAATATGTTGCCGTTACTCGAAATAACTTTTGTTCCGCTAATGATATTTCCCTGGTTTCCATGGATAACATTCTGGCCTTGTTGCAGGACATTTCCGTTGTGTGAAATGATGTTCATCATCGGCTGCATATTGTTCGTTGAATTGACAATGAAGTTGGAATTATTCGAACCAATTACACGGTTTCCATTACCAGACATCAGATTTTGACCTTGAATTACGACCTGGTTACCGGAACTTTGTAAGATGTTGGCGGATTGACCATCCAACACTTGGTTGTTGATACCGTGAATCATGTCGCCGCTCAGAATCTGTTGTCCTTGTTGGTTGATGACAACCCCTTGCGGTGAATTATTCATGACTATGGGCGATCCATTTCCGCCGCTAATAATCATCTGATTGTTGGACGACTTATTTTGTGGTGGCATAACTAAAATCTGTCCCGACGACGTCATGATAATTTGGCTACCCGGTTCGCCACGACATATCGGTTGTAACTGCAGATTCGATAAAGCCGCCGAAACTGGAACACAATTTTGGATCATGGACGCGACTGGTCTGTTTTGGTTCGAACCTGCTGTGCTGATTTTGGCTTGGTGCACCGATGACGGAATTTGAATCATCTGCGACGAAGATACATGAACGATTTGACGGTCGAAGGTGCTTGGCACTGAGTCCTTCTCATTGGCATTACCACTTTGCTTTATGAATCCATGATTGGTGGTTGTGGTAGATGTCATTGCTTTACCAGCCAGCACAGACGTAATGGTGTTCTTGCCGGTTGTTTGACTTCGTACAATTCCTCCTGTTTGTATTTTTGGTGGACACAATACAGGCGCTGAAGTTCGAGCCTGCAATGATTCGGGAGAATCGGCCGATGACGAACAAGAAGAAGTTGCGGGTGGACTTTCATTACTGGTGGAAATGGCACCGACTTGCGCCGGTCCTTTCGACGAGGACCTTTTCTCAACCATTTTGTTTCGATAGGTGGTGCTTGACGAAACGGGAGATTCTTGAGATGTAGCTACGGCTCGTGTACTGACTTGATGTTGCTGTCGAATATTGTCTTGAGTACTGTTACATGTCTGGTATTGATCCTTGAGACGAGGATTCTGCTGTAACTCTTGCTGCTGTCTGAATAAAATATTTTGTTGTTGAATCTGTTGTTGGAGTTGTATCTGTTGTTGCTGCTTCATATGAGCGATATCACAGTTTTGTTGCACTTGAACCATTCCATTCGGAAGATGAGTCACGGTTTGTCCGCCAATTGATAATTCCATTGACTGGTTGCTGTCGCTTTGATTTGAACTGGGCATAATGATTCGATGATCCTGCTGACTTCTGTTGACAGAATGTTGTTGAACGATGGTTTGCGGATGTGGCTGGCGTACGGATTGGTTCATAGCAAATGGTTGACTAGTTGGAACGTGTTGTTGAACAGTAATAATTTGAGTCTGTCCTGAAGACGGTTGTTGATGCGGTTGCTGTTGTTGAAGAACCTGACGGTTGTGTTGTATTTGAACCTGTTCCATTTGACCTTGAGGTAAGATTTGCTGTGGTGCCATCATTCGTGGAGAATTTTGTTGTTGGAAGACTTGCTGATGGACATTCGGCGTGTGTACGGGTTGAATGATTTCATCACTAATAATACGCGGACCAGACGAAACAATTCCAGTGGATGCATTACTTTGGGAGTCTTGGACTTTGACGGATTGCATTGCTGGATTCGAATAAATTATTTGACCGTTCTGTAGTATTCGTATTGGTTGACCATTAGAACCGATAATCACTTGGGGTTGTGTCTTTCCAACTGCAGACTCTACGCTTGATTGTTGTTGCTGCTGCTGTTGTTGTTGTTGAATAAAAACATTTTGATTATGTTGATGTTGTTGCATCACAGATATTGACTGTTCTGAACCGATCGTATGTGGCTGGACGCTGTCGTTATTTGGCGCAGATACGTTCAATTGGTTAGAAAGCTTTGGCTCAGATTGGTAGCTAATATTTGAATTAGATATTGTCGATTGGTTGCTATTTTCAGCTATGTCGGGACTATGTACATTTAATATGGAACTATGCAATATGGCGGTTTGATGATCCAAATAACCAGTGGGGTCTTCTTTGAAATTAGGCCTCTTTTTAGGAATTGGTCGACGTTTCAATGTTTCCTCTTGCCAAGGAGCAGTTTGCTGTTGTTGTGGCTGTTGGCTGATAGGTTGTTGACTCGATTGTTGTACCATATGCTGTTGCGGTAGTGGTGGAACACGTCCATTCGAATTTGTAATAATTTGTTGTGTGGCTTGTTGTTGTTGTTGTTGATCAACTTGATGTTGAGTGGCAATTGAATTTTTACGCCATGGTGGCGTTCGGGACACCGTAACATTTGCCACCTTATTTTCACCAACATTTTGATTTTGATAAATCACCGTTTGGGATTGCTGCTGCGAAACATGTTGTTGTTGTTGTTGCTGTTGTTGTTGTTGTGTTGGAATAGCAACGACTTGACGCTTCTGTATTATTGTCGGTTGTACGCGGGGATTCGCTACAACCATTTGATTTGGTATTGGATTGCCGACATAATTGCAAAGTGCTGTGGTTTGTGACGATCGATTTGAGTCATTACTTGATATTGACGAGGCAGGCGACCAGGCACCATCCAATTTACGTTTCTTAGACGGAGATGAATCTGGAATAGAGATAAAACATTTTTTAAAGACTTTTTAAGTTGAAGACATCAATAGAAGATGTAAACTGATGGGAGGATTTTTCTGTGATTAATTTTCAGCGACTCGTAGAAATGCAAAAAGGACATATTAAAAATCCGACCGACGCGACGCAGTAGTGCACATTCTACAATAGCACTTTAATGTTTCAAGCACTAACCTACGACCAAAATTTGGAGTCTGATCAAATCATAATAGACTTTGCGTTTCTTTCGTACAGACAGGAGGTTTGTTTTCTTGGTGTGTGTTACAGCACCGATACATGCTAGTTTGTACGCAAAAATTGAAGTCTTTTTTTAACATCTCACCTTGGATTCTTAGTGCTAGGAACACTAAAGTGCTATGGTACTGCACTACGTGGGTCAATTTTATACAAACAAATTGAGAAATTGTGAAGAAATGAATTGAAATTCTACACAATAACTCCTGACCCCCAAGGGATATTAGGTATGCGTCAAAGTATGAAAATAATTAGTCAGTTGAAAGTAATTATAGACTCAAAAAAACAGTATAATCAATGGCACGTGCTTTGAATGTACCAATTACGCCATACACGCCGCTATCAAATATGTTGTATACGAGCATATCTCTTCAGCACAACGTATCCTAAATAATAATCTACACGTATGATCGTAATTAAATGTATTATGTAAATTAACTTAACATATGTGTGCGGCGGCTGAGTATGTTAAAACTTAATTTATGTGCGACAAAAGAAAGCGCGACTTTTAGTGTATTGTATTTGTATGCACTGCCTTTTCTTCGTGTTTGTTTTTTTTTGTTACGTGCATTTATGTGGTCAAATATTATTAAAATGTAAAGTTACGTATCATCCAATTCCACCCCCTTACTATTCGATTAATATCAACAGAACCACCCTCGAAATAAACACGTACGGCCGCATCGTAAAAAGGTGTTTTAATTCACTTAATAAACTTCGATAGTATTTGCATGCAGCGAAAATAAAGGAATTAGAAATATAAAAGACATGAAAAGAGGACCCGTACGAGTAATGTACGGCATATGGCAATGTACGGTTGTCCATAAATATGGCATACATCTTAAAACTGCTCTGCAACATTGCATCTTCAAATCATTCCATTTTAACTCGTTCTTTGATAAAATTGCTCACAGCAACTTCGATAGTCCCATATGAAGTCTAATTTGGAAATTAAACTTTGAAAAAATTCATCAAAATCAAGTTGCCAAAAAAAAAACAAAAATCCAAAATGACGGCTGGCGGCCATTTTCTTCGGTCACCTGAAGCAGTTCTACCGCTTTACGGCCATCACTAATTTTCAAACGGAAAAAAGTTTACGGCGATCGGATGACTCGAAGTAATCGACAAACAACTCTTCCTTCACTGTACGGCCGAGTGGCTCAACTTAGGCTCACTCTATGGGCTCCAACTTCCGACCCCAAGATCCTGGGTTTGTGTAGTGAATACCTTTCATCTACTAATCTATGATCTTTCTGCGAGCATTACAGCCGGTAATATGTATGCGAGAAACCTCAACCCTCAGCTCGACCTCTAAAATAACACTATTTCGACGATATCTCTGGATCGGCTCATCTTCGAACTTAGTGTAGCATTTGTGAATACAAATCGATAAAAAAATTCGCGATTATTGGGTGGAATTTTCTAAAGGTTCAAAGAAAAACCCTACCTTCAATGTACGGTCGAGTAGCTCGCGATAAGATTTACTTATGAACTTATTTTCCCTGGATCGGAATGTAGTCAATAACTCCCGTTCCCACCATTTATCAACTAAGTACCAGCAATGCTGCCAGTAATACAGGTGATTACAGCATTTGTGAATCCGAGGAGAAAAAGTCAGCTATGGGTCTACCACAGGTCTGACCTAACTCAGTGATTCGAATTAGACGCGTTACCCGTTACAAACATAGGAGTGAAAGCATAATAGACCCTCGTACTTCGTACGAGTCTAAAAATATTGTCGTTTGCTTGGACGAAGTTTCTGATATTCCTGCATTTACATATTATTGTTAACGTGCAGGTAATTAAAAGATTTTATAATTCTGCCAGCAAACAGGGTGGCTTTAATGTTCCTTTGCACGCAACCAATTTCACTATATTTTTGTGTATAATCAGAAATGAGTGTAGTTGTTAAATCAACATTGTTTTTCTTAACTATACCAGTGCTGCGTCAATTGCAATAAAGCACAGTGCTATACGTTGTTGTAACGTTGATTAAGCAATTCAATTCGAACCTCATTCGAGCACTGAACGCTATACATTCTGTCTGAATTTCGGCGAACAGAATTATCAAATGGATAGTTAAAGCGAGAAATTGTTATTGTTTCCGCTTGAAATTTATTGTAATACTTTCGTCCGACACGGAAAAAAAACTCAATCGACAGAACAGACGGAAGTCTCGTGTTCAACCGTTTTCTTTAATGATTTCTACCAACGCACCCCTATCAATCAAAGAGACTTGATGCGAATGAAATTGAACGGTGAGTTACTGATTAGATAAAGGAATTACGACATTCATGTTGTCCATCATAGGCTTTCGTTTGGTATTAAAAAAAAAAGTTTTTCTCTGCAACGGCGCTGCGGAAAGTGGACTTTTCCATGCTGGCTAGTGACGACATGGATTTTCATTGTGGCTGCTTATGAACCATTATTCGTAAATACGAATCCTGCTTTGACCGAACTCAGAACCCCCTACACCAAGCCCAATACTTATCGAGCAACCTCAATAACCGCAATGAACCAATTTTTGAAGCGTACACAGATCCACTCTTCTTAATTTTCCATACAATTTTTCGTTCAAATAGTGGTAGAATTTGGCATTTCAAAAGTCCACTATTCGCAGCTGGTTGCAGAAAACGTTGTATGCGACAAGTTAGGAAATGGCTCAGTTCGTTCGTTTAATAACATCACATCGTGTGACCAAAACACCAAATCTGCAAGAAATGGACTCTTGAAATGCTAAATATTGACACTGTACGAACGACCAATTTTATGAACGATCAAGGAGTGTAGATTTATGTACGATTCAAAAATTGATTCACTGCGACTACATTATCTCAATAGCCGAATGATTAGAGGTGTTGCTCGATGAGCATTGGGCGTTGGTGTCGTCGCGACATGAAGGGGGGTTCAAGGACCTTGAATCAACGTCTGGTCGCGGCAAGATTTTGATGGTTCAGAAGGAGTGACGAAAAGTATTTACGAAAGCCCATTGCATCACTCAGTGACAACGCAGAAACCAGAGCAAATGACGCAATAAAAACTCCACTCTTCGCAATTACTATTCCCCATTCTGGGCTTGATTCATATTTCATTCAAATGGTGTTTTCCAACATAAAAGTGTGCGTCACATATTCTCAGTGATGCGTTTCTAATAAATCAAAATGAATCGACAATTGAAAGTGAGTATAGTTGGGGAGACTATGGAATGAACACCAACCGTAAACAATTATTTTAGAATTCAAAAATTATATGAAATGGAAAATCCTACACGTCCACAAATAGCCGATTGTTGATATTATTCAAAACGAAACTTTTAACTGAATCCAAGCTGTACTTTGTAATACGAAAAAATTGAACACAAAAAAAACCAAAAACAAAATGGGAAAAAGCTGCTGTTTCGCATGGCCGAAAACACAAACGCTGTACAGCGAGTATTAACACAATAAAAATTGTTATGCAGTCGAATGTTCGAAAATTTTATTATTGTTTTTCTGTAGTTTTTCACAAAAATGTTTTGTTTGGTGAGATGTACGTACACATTCACATGTGGAACTATGGGAGCATTTTGCACAGACTGGGGGCCCAACACAATCGCTGGAATGAGAAGTGTGAATTGACTTTACGTGAATGCATTTCGTATACAGAAATTTATGTTTCTTGTTCTGTAGCTGGTTTGATTTGATAAACAAATTCATATGTAGACATACAGATACATAATATGGTGGAAGCGATTCATATGAAACGCAAAACAACACAAAACTCTGGATGAATTTCATTTCTCGCATCAGCATTTTCCGAGTAGATGTATAACCGAGTTACATTTTAATTAAAAAGTTTGAATATAAAATATTTTCATTTTTCATTTGTTTGGAATTTTGTTTGTTCAAAAAAAAAACGAACGAACGAGAAACAATATTCTCTGACTGCTGTCATTATTTATAGTTACTCCTCAACAGACAATTTGTCGTCTGGTTTATTGTTTAATTCTGATAACCCTTTCTAATGGATGATTTACAACTTTACTAGCAGCACTACACGGAAATGATTTTAATTGGTGGGACATTGTTTCTTTTAATAAATCTCGTCAAAATCGAAATCTACTCCTTCAATCGGCTGCGCATTTCAAATAAAAACATGGATTTTAAGGAACTTCAGCCAAAGTTCCACTTCGAAAATTCTCCTGTAACCCTAAGCCTGAAAGCTTATTTCCTCTGAAACCTACTAAATTTACTGAAATGTAAAATATGTTCACTCCTGCAGCTACAATTTGTGTTCGTCCGAACAAATCAAGTTCAATGCAAGTCATACTGAATTTTTCAAATGCGAGTTATTCTTCTGCTCGACAACAGACACATATGTGACCGCTCGATTCGACCAGGCATACTTTACTTGAAGCATACTCGGAGGCATACTCGGAAAATGCAATAAGGTCAGCGTGTGTGAAGAAATTGAACGAACTGAAATTCCTTTTCGAAAGATTTACGGTGCCAGCCAGCCATATATATTCTCTGAATCACACCGTTACGGGATTATCAAGATTTCATCGAACATATGGACAGTTGTTTCGAATCGACCATAGAAACTTTAACGAATTGCCGTTTCGACACTCAACAAAGGATCTTGTCATCCCTATACGTTGCAGATGTCTATACGTCTAGCTAAGGATGTGTTTCTGAGCTACCGGCTCAAAAGAGTTGGGACCAAATAAAGCCAGCGCGTCTCGTTACCGTCAAAACAAATGGAGACACTGGTAAACAACAACGCGTTCCGGATATCAGTGGGGTTAGGGCTCGGCTGTGACATCTGCAAGTTACACAGATGCATATGTGGGAAGACATTTACTCAAATGCAAGAGGAGCGCTGGACAGGCTTCTCGGCACGCATAATTGAACTCAATTATAAAAAGAGGATCGGCACAACAGACAACAAAGTTAGAACCCGTTGGATTGTGCAGAAAAGATGGTAAATGGGTCGATGGTGTGTCGATAATCCCATGGTCAAGTGGCAGTCACTTGATCGGGGATGCCACGTGTACGGCAGCGCTCTACATTTTTCTTGAAACAACGGATCAGCATAGCAATACAGCGAGGCAACGCTTATTTAATTTTGGGCTCAATATTCAGATCAACTTCAGAGGAGGATAATTTGGAAATGTTTCAAATGTGACAAAAATGGAGAATTTGTATTTATTTCCAAATTATAATTTTGCAAACTGTGGACTGTGAATAAAAACACTCAAAATTTGTTTTTTAGTTTCACCTTTCCTGACATTCGAATCCAATAAATGATACTGCGCGTCAACTAACACGTAATTGTATCTTTACAAACTTAACACACAACCGACACATAACACTTTTCTGAGCACATCGGTTTCGATTTCGTCTCAAATTACCCGAAAACGGAACGTTCTATGGCTTCATACCTAGTTAAATGAATGATTATGACCCTTAGTAGAAATGGCAAACACTCATGATACCACGATCATTTCGAAGTCATGGAATCCGCATGGAAACTGACTGATATCAAAACATTCTCGTCACAAAGTCATTCACTTTTGAACCGTTCACACATAATCCGGATATCAATTTTTTGTTCCTATCTTCTGTGCTTTGTCTCTTCGTTTAGCATTTTCACTTTATTTGCATTTTGTAACCAATTAATTTACGTCTATAGATAAAACATTCCACCTGATGTGTGATTGGCTGTGAAGGGGAAACAGGATCAATTTATTATTCTGCTGCTTGCATCATTTTTTTTTTCGTTTGGTAAAGTGAAAAACCACCCAACAAGAACAAACAGAAAATGTGCAGCATAAAGTACAATGTCAATACACACGTTATGAGTCTGCCAACATATATGGTTCATTCCATCTGTTGGGTGCATTACTTCTCGGAACGTTATAAAATTCAATGGCATTCTACAGAACAACGAAACAATTCCGATGAAATTCTTGTGAATTGAAAATTTTCCAGAAGTGAATGGAATAAGCCATATGTGTACCTTTCGCCAATTGTTTTCTTCTTCTTCTTCTTTTTAAATAATTTTTGCAGTCGGTGAATTTTCGGTAGAGTTAAATTTTTGTCGGTATTTGCAATGGGTATTTTGATTTATGGGTCCTTGGATGTTTATCGAATCGAAATCTAATTGATGGATTACGTAATAAAAGTCTTTCAGGTGATACGAGCTTGATCGATATTAGTGCAATTTGTTTTGATGTATGACAGGGTTTGCCGTTCAAGTTGGTAGATGTGAAAGCAAAAAAAAAACACTTTCAGTTTTTCAGTCTGGTGATCAATTATCAACGATGCATAATTTATGTGCATAGAATTTTATGTGAGTGCGTGTTACGTATACGTCACCTACGTACTTATGCAATTGAAAGATGAGTTTCATCTTGCATCACTTGACATGCTGTGTGCTTGGTGTAAAAATATTAACACTGACACATCCATATCATATCCAATCCATGCAACTTGATAGAACGACAATGACGAATTTTCAAAACCCACACTTTTGACAACTCTCAAATTCTATATGGTTTTGACATTTTTTTATGGCGACTAGAAGCATTAAGAGGCGCGAAATTTAAAACAGACCAGAAATTCTAGAAAACGAAAAAGTTTTTACCAGCCGTTCAGAATTGTTGTCATCAAATGTTTTTGATAGTTAAGGTAAGACTAGAAATCCAGTACTGCAAGACAGTTATCCATTTTCGTTATCTTGATTTTGGTTTTTATTTGAAATTCGTCCACTTTGAATTATTTTATATAACATTCCAATGTTCACTTCAATTTCAAGTTTCTTTTAAATTTCGCACCTCTCGAAGAAACCATCTAGCCTCTAAAAATCTGTGGCAAATGAAATGTCATTTTAGCTGTCAGAACTATTGGGTCTGAAAAGATGTAGGATCTATTTGAAAACCAAATTGTGCCAAATATTAATGCAAACTGACTGTATGTTGAATTTGTTGTCTTCTTTTTGCTTCAAATGAATTGCATGTTAAAATACCTAAAAGCAAATTCATGCAAATTTCTAGTTTTCCTATCGTTGTGTACATCAAACATTCAAAAGCAAAGAAAGCACAAAAAATAAATAATTTAATAACAGCATCGAGTAAAACCATTTGGTTTTGAAATCACCCCCTTTCGGCAACAAAACGTAATTCTGGTGGGTTTTTTTCTTCTATAATTTCAAGATTAAAATCTAAAAAAAAAAACTGTGCCATTGTGCATTTTATTTTTATTTCATTTCAGTTTTTATCCAGGAATAATCACCTGCCATTATTATTATTTTTTTGCAATAAAGTGCACAATTTTTTTGTTGTTGTTATGTTCATTTTATATCACGTATAACATTTCGGAATCGGGGGGTATGAACGCTGCGAAGGAGTGGGCAAAAATAATGGGACTGGCAAGTTTGTGTGTATTATTGTTAGGTAGCAGCGCTATAATGTTGTTTTCGCGATAGAAAAAATACGATAAGGTGCACGCAACATTTTCGAATATATTTCATTTTTTGTTTCCATTTTTATTTGAATTTTTTTTTATAAATTTTAAATATAGTGGTTTTTTGTGGCTGCACAATCGTTTTTAAGTATAACATGTCGTTATTCTTGTGACAATCGT
>JANTFA010043784.1:0-15318 GCA_026413405.1 Phytosciara flavipes | reverse complement strand
CTCTCGCACATACAAAAAAAACTCGACTCGAGTTTTTCATTTATGGAAATATTCTATTCAAATTCACACAAACACACGATTATACACCAGGGAAAAACAGCGAACATCAAAAAAAGTGTAATCATTTTATGTATGTGAGAAATTATATTACCTGCTGAAATGTTGTAAATATACAAATCAAATCAAAAGAGTTTTCCATTGAAAATGTGCAACAAAAGAAAAAGTTATTCGTCTACCGAGTGGAGAAAACTAGAGAAATGTTTTTGCGACCAGAACGAAACGAGTTCCTGAGATTTCCTATTTCCTTCAGAGCAAGAGGTGAACCACAAAGTTTAAGCTGAAAACACACGAACTATACCGCGTTGCTGGGGTCATCGACAATTATGTTGCGTTTTCAACAACTCAAAATTGCTATAATGTGTTTGCAGCTGGCCTTCCAACATCTACTATCATCTATGATGCCGAGGAATTTTGCGTTGATATGATGGACAATTACGCTGCATTTTCTTTTGTTCGGCATGTGGTGAAAATTGGAGTACAGTAGAGCTTGGATTTGAGCATAGCATCTAAAACTAACAAGCAATACAACAGATTTTAAATTAGGGGCCTACGCATGCAACCTTACTGTGCTGTCATTATAAAAGATTATTTTGGACACACATGTACGGCTTGTTGACATTATTTTGTATTTCGGAAAATAAATGTTTCATAATTGTTCATCGGCCAATTTTGTAAAAAGAATAATTATTCGATATCTGTGTGTGCAAATGACTTTAAATTTCATCAGAATAAACCACTTCTTCACATATTTCCATGAATTGAAACTTTAAAATTTTTGCCACTGCAGTCGCTCTCATTAAATTTCTGTTTGTGGCGAATCAAAAAGTGATATTCACTTTGTTGCTGATCATACGAAAGAGGCCAAATGGCCGTTAAAAAATCTGTTGTATTGCTTGTTCATTTTAGATGCTATGATTTGAGCGATATTTCTCACAATACACTGATTGACGCTGTCGACAGGTCGATCTTCTGTAACTTCAGTAAAACAATATGTCCCTGAATCGAAGACGTTAACTTGTTAGCAAATAATTCCTTTTTTGAATTTTGGAGCTCAAAACACCTAATTGCCGGTAACGCCGTCCGCCATCGCTGATATTTGCGGTAGTCACAATAACAGTTCCCACAATCTATAGAAATCGCAGCATAATTACCAATTCTATCGACGTAATATTGCCTGTGTGTCTGTCTTCAGCCTTAAAATTTTGTCTTGAAAAACAATCGATTTCAATTTTGGTTGATCTTCATATCTCAGAGACATCTCTTTCATCGAGTCTTTGGATAAATTGATTCGACCCATCATCGATCCTAATGAGCTATGGCTCATTTTCAAACTGTGAAACTGGTGGAACAACTTTTTTCTTGAAACACTCTGGTTGGGCCGCTGTGGCTCTGAGAAAAATGGTTCCCAGATAGGTCGCGAAAACAGTTTTTAACCAATAGTTTCAGCAAGACAAATTAAATTAAAGTCATATTATGCTCGATTATGAGGCCCAACAAGACACACATTGTGGACTACCAATGATGGCTGTGCGACCCATCTGGTTGAAAAACTCGAAAAAATTAAATTTTCTGAAGGACTCTGGGAGACAGACTGATGATGTGACTCAAAACGAGCAATTTCTGCTACCGCATTTTTGCGAAAATAGTAAATTGATGACAAATTTTTAGATAATAATAATGATAATTTTTAGAATCTAGCTGGTGGAGAAAGTTATTTCCATTTATTCCGGATGATCAAGTCACATAAATTGTAAAAAAATTGGAGTTCAAATGATAAAATTTTTGATATCTCCCCACGGATTGACTGGTGTTTCTTGACCGTTAAACTCAAACATTGTAGGCTGAAGTAGCCATCCTTCTCTTTCATAGCGGTCACTCTTACGAGTCGAAACAGTAGCACAAGCTGAGATCTTGAGAGAGATACAATTCAACGGAATTAGTTTGTCAATGTAATGACGCTCAGATATAATTCAACTAGGACATCTCCCCACGGATGGCAGAGAAAGTGAAGAACAATCCTCACTAGAAATGCCATTTGACCAATCGTCAACAATCGTTACTTTTTTCATTGCCTTTTGAGTGGAGAAAATAGGGTTAATCACAACGTACGCATGAAAAATCTTTTCGTTTTTTCCAAATTCACAATGAACTATTAAATAAATGAAGTGAATGTAGCTAGGTAGCGTAAGAAAAATTCCCCACACCGAACCGAAAGCAAAAGAAAAACCATCCAAGGGAAACATAAATTAGAAGTTTCTATTTCAGACGCCAAACGACAATATTACATCGAAACGAAGTGCCACAAACATACGCACCATGTTAATGGGATGTCTATCTTATGCATAATGTGCAGAACTTGTCGTTTAGAATAAAAAATAAAATATGGAACTCGAATGACGGATCTGTGTTGTAATAATTGTAGCCGAATGCAACATGCATTACATTCCTATACGGCATGGCGAGTGCATTAAAAAAAAATTGTTAGATTTTCGCTCACACAATATTATTTATGGTATGTGAAGAGAGGGCATTCCACCTATTGCTACGTTAATTAATGACATTTAAACTCTTACTTTAAAATTGCAATGGATGATGATACCATACGACGATAGCGTCATATTTCTTATTTACAATGTTAAACACAGCGCATTAACATAATCTAGTGATGTTCAGTTTTACTTACCGCCTCCTAACGTTGCTACTGCTTGATGTTTTGTGCTTGTTCCAATACCGGTATTTGTTGTCGATGTGGGCGCCGGACCCATAACTCCATATTTTATCGGTTTGAAATGGAAAAATGACGGTGAATAACCGGATCCAGCTCGACTCAACGAACTGAATTGTTCTTCACGATCCTCCATGTATAAACCTTCTTTCCCCATTGCGGCTAACTGACGGCCTTTTGGCATAAACATTACCAAAAAGACAGTAACCGAGGTGGCGACCAAACCGAATGCCAGACAGGCGTCCTTATGTCGATCGGCCACGGCTAAGCCACAAAGTGTCCAGCCCAACCAAATGGGTATCGAACCGCCGATCGCCAATCCTATGTTTAAGACGCGTATAAAAAAGTGTGCACACCGAACCACAATCCATGCAAAGCTCTCTTTTGCTCACCTATGTATGTAGCTTCTCTGTAGTTGTCGCGAATTCCTCTGGACTTGATGGCTAGAACTGCCACAAACAATATCAGAAACACAACGTATACCAGGGAGAATAGCAATTCGGAAAAGGATGTTTTGCACAAGGGAACCGTTGTCGTAATGTCCTGAGCTGTTAGTAGCAACGGATAACGATTTGTCAGAGATGTACCACTACGTGATGCTACGGGCACTTGTTCGACTGCCGGCGGTGCAGAAAACAGCCATTGCACACCAATAGCCACCTGAATCAATACCGCAAACAACAACAGTAGACCTTGATAGGGTGCTGGTAAGTAAACGCCACCATTGAGGCTGATTAAGAAGACACATTTAACGAGTAGGGAAGCGAAGACTAAAGCAAATGCAACACCAGCCCCAAATCGAACTGTAGCACATGATAGTAGTGTCGGCGAGGCGGTTAGGATCGCTGCTAATCCAGCACACGAAAACAATCCCAGCAAAAGCATTTGACCGAGAAATAAGTGTCGTCTGCTCGGAGACGTTCTCCATGCTTTGCACAGAACGAATACCTCAAATGCAGCCATCATAAACATCGCAATGCTCGACAATATTAATACGGGCAGCACCCACGGCTCCTTGCGAAGACTCGACGTATTTGTACTAACAATTGTTGGTGGTGTTGCAATCCTATTGCTGTTGGGATTAACGGTTGGTTTAGCAGCTAAAACAACTCCACCCGGCCGTACGGTCGACCTTGTAATTGATGAAGCTGTCGATGGCACTACAAAAAATTCTGTTGACATTTCCAGACGATGTGCTTGCGCAGACGACACATTGCTATCTGTTTCATCCAATCGATTAACGATAACCGGTAATTCAACATTCGTGACCGGCACACGAACCACATCGTCACTTTTTCTGTTTAATCCTAAATTATTATTTACGAAAATAACGGATTCACTTTGGGTAACTGTTACCGAACGATCACTTTCTTTACTCATGGATGTTGATGCATCAACAGCATCAACAACAACATCATCATCATCATCATCGTAATAAACACCACTGTCAGATGTTGGATGATTTCCACTTAAATAACTATTGCTAATATTAAATTTGTTGCTCGATACATCACTACCGATATCACTACGAGACGAACGCGTTAACGTTGAATTCAATTCCAATTCAACAAACGGTCTATGTCGCGGTAATATTCGATCGCCAAATTTCGGTCCAACAATAGCTGCTGAACCATCGTTCCCCGTTAAGTCGATCAAACTGCTGGACACAATCGCTATGCAACAACACAGACCAACGGCAATCGTTGCCAGCGAACAGGCCGACCGAGCTGGCTGACTGGCCATGCCTAACTGACAGGGTCTCAGGTAAGTAAACACCGTCGACGGTATACGCGGTTTTTCGTTCGTTAAGATCACTTGCTCGCATGCACTTCATCAATATACTGTTCGCATAAAATGGTATTCAATGTCTACGAAGGTATAAGATCACGGTGCCTTATTTTCGACTTGGAGAAATGATCGGTAAGATGTTGATATGGTGGGGTGGGTAGCACCAGTTGATGACGTCATTGGCCGATTGAGTGAGTGTGTATGCTGAGATTTTCTGTTGGTATTTTTTTTTCTTCTTTTTTTGGTTTTGGTTGGCACGATGGTATTATTTTTGTTATGTTGTTGTAGCTGGCGTCATGGTCTGCAAAAAGAAGTAAAGAGGAAAAAAACTGTTTTTATTATCATTTCACGTGTGTGTTTATTATTTTATATGAACTTGGTGCATGAGAGTAAAGTTTTTGAAAGAAGACGAGAGAAGAAGAAGAAGAAACGAAAAGAAGAAAAAAAAACACGAAGACGAAGAATGAAAGACAAAAAAATGTAATTTTAACGGCGATATTGATATGGATATACTGCCCGCCATCGCCAACGAGAACGAAAATGTAGAAAATGTAGAAAAACGAAAGACATAGACACAGGCGACGAACTCTTCATTTTTTTCATTCTTCTTCTTCATTTTAATCTTCTTTTTTTCTCCTTATAATCTCTGCGTTTCGGTTCGATAAAACAATATTAAAGACTTTGTGTGCAGCTAGATGTTATGTCGTTAATTATTTAATTTTGATAGAAGACATGCATTATGAATGCATGAATTCGCGTATACATATCTCTAGATGTCTGTACACTTTATATCTGAGAGACACAGAATTCTTTCAGCATTTCATTTTATAACCTCTATCGTTTGAACGGAATTGTAACCATTGTGCTTTTGTTGATTTATGTACGGTAGGATTTGAATTTGAAATAAAAAAAGAATGGTTTTCTTCTTCCTTTATTTTGTTGATGTGCGATGTACCATTTATAAAAGATTTAACGATTTACAACAACAGTTTTATGATGACAAATAGGTTTCGTGTTGTTCTTGAAAAGTTGTTTTTCTGAATTGATCATACAAATCAATTTGAATAATCAATATGCTTGGAGATGTTGAAGGGAGCGATTTTTTTTCTTCGTTCTCGTTGGACTTTTCTGTTGTGTGTGTTCATCTCTCTTCTTTCCTTTTGGTTGGGTTCGGTTGTTCTACCAACGTTCTTCACAGTCATTGCATATTGGACAAGAGTTGTCATTGTAATGTAATATCGATGAATAATTCAGATACGATACTCTCGCATGCTGTTTAAAAATACAAATTTCTAGTTTCATACTTTGTATTTTAATAAAATCAACAATTTGTGTGCTTTAAGTTTTTGAAAAATCACTATTTGATTATGATTGACGAGAGCGGGTACATTAATTTATTGTGGAAACAGGAATACTTATAAAATGATGCCCAAGCATTTTGCACTTGTTTAATCAAACGAAAGAATGCAGTGGAATATTGGCATAATGTTGGAAATGTGACGTTGTTAGTCTGGTGCAGTTGCAACCAGTTTAGAATTTGCAAATTTTTCTCTACAATCACACTGATGACTGATGATGTGTTCAAGGTTACACATTGTTGGTGAGGTAGCGCTGTTCTTCATTTCTTTTTTTTCTGAAAATTTCAGATACCCACCTCTTCCCAACAGAATTTGATCGGTATGTTGAAATTTGTGTGTGAAAATGGTGTGACGATACTTCCGCAACAATATGTAGCCTTGGATAACAATAAAAATGTTGATTTGATCGTGGGAGTTTAGTTGTTTAGAGAAAGAAATGCTTTGTTCACGGGAAGTGTATGTGCCGTACAAGTTGGAGCCATTCCCAAATTACGTACGCCCAAAATCACGAATTTCAGACCCCCTCCTCCCCCCATCGTATACGCCAAAATGTATGGAGAGAATTTAAAAAATATATGAAGCGTACGCTTTTGTCAGACACCCCCTCTCCTTATATAGGAAGAGACCTTTAGATTCAATTTGAAAAAATTCGGGACAAAAGCTTTCCCTGCTAGTATCGGTGAGTCTTAGGGACCTTAATCATTTCCCGAAAGTCCCAAAGAATCCCATCATGGCGTTTCGAATTAATGGTCAAAAGTGAAAAAAATGGGGTTATGTGTACGGTGGTTTTCTTTACCGTACTATTTTTCCCTTAATCTACACATCCCAAAGTTTCCGAAAAAATTCTGCCAAATGATTCTGGAACACTTCGAAGAGTTTTGATTCTATTGTCCAGAGGACACTTGACCGATGACGACGGAAATGAAATGGAATTTTATTTTCCAGCTGAATTCGAGGGTTTTTTTAAGTACTCCATATGCTCAACAATTCTCATCATTTGATGACCACGTTTTCATTTGTAAATTTTGTCAACCACTTGTTCAACATGACAAATTTACGCTGTCTTGTGAAGGGTGCTAGTCAGCACGGCTAGCACCTGAGGTCGAAACAGCGGATGATTTTCCAGTCTTTTGATTCACTTAACGTGAGCCATGGGAAATAGAAAAGCGATGATATGCTTTGTTTGTTTGTTTGTTATCAGATGTATTAAGGAAAGAAGGAACTCTCTCGTTCGGTTCTCCGGTTTCGTGGTTCCGATTTTCATGGTATCCATTCAACCCCTGTGCGTCTTTCTTAAGACGACAGGTAGAAAATGAGAAGTATGTCTCATTGAGACTTACTGCAATCACATAAGATGAGAAATTTTATCACATTTTATCATATATCTTAGGCCACATACAAATGGCCGATGTCTATAAGATGTTAATGAAATGTGCTAGACCAGACGAGTGACGCAAGATACCAGTGGCTGCATCTACCAGCCGCAGTCACTTTACAATGAAAAATGATTTTCGAGTCTCTATGGCCGGTTATGTTGTCCCTGCATAACTCACACTCTTCACTTCCTACCACACAAGAAACATTCGATAGAGCGACTTTTCTTGTTGAATGAGAGTTGAACTTCTGAAAAGTGCTTAGGTGGCATTCAAAATTTTCCGGCTTGTTACTACAAGGATGAGTCGAATTTATATCATGATTCATTTCGATAAAGAATTTTACGAAGTAATCGAAAAATATTCGAGAAATTCTTATGATCAGAATGTGATGTCTTTGCAAAGTGTTCCTAGATTATCAAACGAAACATAATTTACAAGAATCATCGTGGAATCAAGTCTGATCCAGAGCTTATCTTATTCTAAAATTTCGCATTACCTAACACGGAAGGCAGTATCGTTGACAATTGTCGGAAATTCAACTTAATTAACTTACTAAATTTAAAGTATAAGCAAACAATCGTCAGCCGTCTAGCCGTAAAATGTGGGCCAGATTTACTAATTTTCAGTTGACATCTTAATGGCTATAAATCGTTGAGTTCTGAGGAAAAACACTTTACCTATAAAACATCTCTCTGCACAAGATAATCGAAGTCATTTTTTTTAATTATGCAAATGTGCATACGATAACTGTATGTGCAGTATGCAGAGAACCGTTTTCCACAAAACCATAAAATCGATGCGGTGAAAGTAAGAACTTCTTCGCTTACGATGCACAGTATTCTAAATCATTTACTTGACCCGTACGAAGTGGCTGGGCTCATGCATTCAGCTTTACGTTTGTAACGCTTTGACTGTAATCACTGTAATTACGGACGGTTATTCATCTGTTGTTCATAGCGACGACAGAAAGAAACGTGGAGCTGCAGATATTGCCGTCTTTTATGGTATACTGCATGTTAAAACAAACGAAGTAAAAGATTTGTTTTCAACGTGTTGAAAATGTTTTTTTTTGACAGAAGAAGTATTAGATTCGCAAATGATGCTGGTCGTCAATGAAGGTGGATGTTAGAAATACACTGAATACGGACTTGGGCTTGTTGCTTATTCAGACTGTAATAGTCTTTGAATGAATGGAGTTGAAGGAATGGTTTAAAAAAAATGAGTCAAAATACAGCAGATGAAAAGACTTTGATACGGAATTCACTCGCTTCAACTTTCATGCTTGGAAATCGCTTAAAATGCTGACTAAAGTAAAGTGTACGAGTCGGCTGTCGCCTGTAAAGAGTAAACTTTTCTATTAATTGAACAAGATGTAACACATTCATTGGTTTCCATTACTTCTTTAAATGCAAGAAGGAAAGAAACGGCCCGTGCATAATGAAGCAAAATAAACGATTGCCTGGAAGATATCTCTGTTTCTGCAACTGGTGATTTTCCACATTTTCAAATGGTTCGGAACAAATTTATTGAGTTAAACATAAGACTTTTAGCACACAATTAAGTCAACACTATCTCATATGTGGAATAATTAACTTGTTTCATGGTTTTTGCCAAAGATATTGCGATTCACGACTTAATTTATGTTTTCAAAATAGAGAAGAGAAAAAGATGAAAAAAAAATCCAACAACTCAACTGAACATAGCAAAAACATTCGCCAACAAAAATAGCAAAAGTAAACTTTTCCATTCTTGTTCGTAACATAAAACCAATTCGTTCATAAAGAACAGTAAATTAGTTATTATCCGCATGCACATTGCTAAACATAATTCCAACTTAAGATAGAGGCATTGCATAATCATTTCGAGTATTTCGCTTGGTGGAAAGGTATTTAAAAGAAATTGCGTAGCATACTGCCAGTTATGTTCATGTACAGAGAAATTCTAAGTCTCAATCGAATTCTAGTCATGGCTGTTATGCTAATTTTTTCTATTTCTACTTATCGGAATTAGCAACACATTCAAGCGAAGTTTTACTTCCACATTCCATCGATAAATTCTTGCATCGAGTTCTGTGGAAAAGAACCATTCCATTGTAATGGAGGCGACACCGTGAAACACCAAAAGAATTGATTTGAAAACAAACAGAAAGAGTGGACTAAAGGCCATACATTATGAATACCTCCCAAGAATGAATTTCTGTTTCAGACTAAACAAATCAATTTTCCAAATGTCGTCCAAATGGAAAAATTATTCGTGACCATTACACTGTGAATTTCAGTTTGAATTACTTTGATAATTGTTTGAATTAGTTCGAACAAGTTTCGCTCCACATGAACTCAATTTACCAAATGCAATTATACCAATTTTTTTGTTAACCTGGAGTGGTATTATGGCCGTCGTTTTCTATTCTCAATTCTACCGGTAGAATACGAATTGTTCATTTTTGACTAAAAGATGTCGTTGCAACAAAATGGTACCATTCGAAAATATTTAAATTTTCACTCGACAACTTAAATGCTATAGCAAATGATCCCAGGAGACCGATACAGTAATTGGTTTTTCAATCGATGCAATTTTGCTTGTCGACAAGGGTTTTTAAAATCGAGCCTTATCAATGCTCTCCAGTCATGACTCATGAGTGGTCCTCTAAATAGAGCACTGAAACTGAACAGTGTACCACACAATTATTTTGCACTGTAAAAAGAGTGAGGATAAAATTTCATACAAAATAGTACTACGATCATACTTTTGCCTGGAGAGCATTGACCTTATGGAATGACAACAAACGTTTTTTTTCAAAACTCGTATCGCTCAGCAAGTATCGGACCTACTGAAAAGCCAATTGCTTTTCCGGTGTCCTGAGTTCATTTGGTATATGGTCAATTCCAAGCGTTGTCCACATTACTAGGAATCATTTTGTAAAATTCCAAGAATAGATGTGAACAACGCTGGAATGGGTCATATACGACGGTACTTCATTTGGTTAAAATACGTCGAGAGAAAATTTAATAATTTTACTGCCTGTCCCATGCGAAAGTTGAACATTACATAGCAATATGACCCCTGGGCAGTTAACCAGACTTCATGCTGCTACGTAACGTTAATTTGGAAACAATTTGATGACAAACACTTGTGTGTTTTCGAACAAGCTGCTTCGGTATTTGTGCAAGTGTAGGTACATACCTCGCCTTCGGATCGGATGTGCAAACGCTACACTTGTCGAAAAGACAGTAACCGAAGAAGCTTGTTGCTCAAAAACACACTTGTGTGACATCTTCCATTCAAATGTACCACTCGTATTCTACCGGTAGAATTGAGGATAGAAATCGACGGCCGTAATAATACCTCTCCAGACCTTTGAGAAATAAAATCGTAACAAAATTCAGAAGCGCGTGCATTAATCTAATATGATGTATGGGTATAGTGCAAATGAGTAGTTTTATAAAAGGAGAACAAGAAAAAAATAAAAATCGTTTGTCTCTATTGTAACCATACACCAATTTTATGTGGCGGCACGGCACTATGTAAGCATAATACTCTCTTTAATAGTCCATATCCGTGTGCGTTTACAGCCTACCGTCGATAAATAATTTATAATTTTTGCCTGTCGGTCCGTCAACTCTATAAATATTATCCAGTTACTCACAACAGTCTATTAAAATGCCGATTCGTTTTTTTTTTCGTTCCTTTTTGTATCATTTTCATTCTGTCCAATTTTGTTTTTACTTTCTGCATGGAACCTATTAGTCAATGTATGGCACAGTAAGTTGAATATAAAAATGTACACAAGTTGTACATGTAACCATACAACGAATGCGATATGAATTTGTAAGTATGAAAATAGGGTGCAGCATGCATGCTGCCTGCAGTACTTCTATTTTATCTTGATAGTGTCGTTCTATTCAAATAGACAATTTATGAACGTTATGAAAACAATGAATTTTTTAAGAGAAAGACAAATGAGTTGTCCCGTTCTCTATACCTACAATGTCCAGCAGCACGTATTGTACACAATGTGGGATAATATATCTTTAGCTTGGCCTTTTTAAACAGAACGAAAACGTTTCTGAATAAACCACGAAACGCATCTTGGTTGCATTGTGTGATAGTCATCACTTCTAAATCGTAACTGAACACAGATGCCATCTTTGTTGGTCATATTACGATTTGCTCCAACCATTACTCGTCTGTCTCCACAAACTTTTTATTCGGAGTACACCGAAGCTGAGTCTGCCAAATGAACCTCGTCACCTCGACGTTCTTAGACGACAAGAATCGTAGGCACGCACAGAAAACCTCTGTGCACGTACACCTACAGATTTCTCGTGGATCAATACAGATTTCTATGTATTGCTTTTCTGAACTTGAAGAAAGGCACGTAGAATAAAATACGGTCGACAGCAAATGATTCGTCATCGTCATCACAAATTGGTTTCTAAAGTGCTAGATGAATGTTTGAGGAAAACTAAAGAAATTATAGGGAATAATGCTTTCAACTAATTGAGACAATGCGCCCCACTCGAGTCAATGGAGTCAATCCAGCTGCTACTACAAAATGGTTTTTATTTATTTTAAAATGATTTGTAGAAAACAAAGATTACAAATTGACTAGCCTTTACAAAATCTTGTCAAGAATCAAAAATTCATCGTAAAATCTTCCTCTCAAATCAGATCATATGTCCACGTTCAGCCCATCTAGCCATACCAAAGCTTCAGCAGTGATCGAATGTCAATCTTTGATTCTACCTTGAAAGCAATGTAAAGCACATTCTTCTACCAAATGACTCATAGTTTGCACAGCTCCACACTGACAAAGTGGAGATTCGATTCCAGCGATGTAGCATCCTTGCCCGGTTCGTATTCGGTTGAGACGAAGCCATGTGCGACGGGGCAAACACAATCCACAAACTTCTACTGTCGGATCGGAATCATCTCTTTGTTGTGAACTGAAAGTTCGTTCCACCATTCTCTCCATCGATTCTTCAGATCAGCACAGTTGTCCGCATTACGAAAGAAAATCCAGAAAGGTGACCTGGATCTCAGTCTTCGGGTCCTCGGGCCGATAGAAAGTCACTGTAGATGGGTACAAAATGGTATGAGCAAAAGTAAAAAACAGTAGTGGCAACTTCCATACGGGCAGAATTATGGTTAGAATCTAGAATCGGTTCGTTGCCGCTTAGAGGTGTTGCCAGATGAACTAGCGCGCGAAAAAATGCTTCAGTTTCATAACTGAAGGCGTGGTTCGGAATACATGTGCAGCGTGTAGTCCCTGAGTGGTTAATCTGCACTAGCAGTTACTTATTGTAACACTCAGGCAGTCAAACCAGTCACCGAAACCGAACAATGCTGCTCCCGAGAAGCTAGTGCCGCTGTGATAACTTTTACAGTTCAAGCATATCGCTCATGTGTAATTGCAGAATCTATGACTTCCTTTGATGAACGCTTAACAAAGGGTACAAGCGATTAATCTGGATCTTGTACTTCAATGGTTTTGAGGTGAAAATTGCTATTATACAAACGGCACTAGCCAAAGTTCATCTCTCATTTTTGCCGTTGCTTTCATTGTCGTTGGTCTGTCCATAAATGACGGTGTGTCCACTTTTGCCAGACCATCACGGTGGACGTAATTTATGAGCAGCTCGTAAGAGATGAATAGGTTTCGTAGATAATTGTACTGATCGCTCTAATAATGGTCAGACTACAAATATGCATATTCTCCTTAGATACGCAAACGTTGAGCAATTTGAAAGCCTGCCCTTAACGACATGTTATTTCTCAATTTCATTTCCACTAGATTCTCTGTTGCGAACTTCTGTCTTTTCGAGATTCAGATTAATTGCCATTTTGTAATTAACTCTGAAAAAATATGTAAAACAAAACAAAGAAGTTCCCATCCTGATCCACCGGTTAATTTAATGCATACCACCAAGTTATATAATTTATAGATCGGCTTGAATGTTTTTAATAAAATTACAATACAGTTATGTAATGCATGGCTATAAAATCGAGTTTTATCAATTTATTAACACACAACGCATAGTCTTGTCTAAAATGTGTTAAGCATTTAATGCCGAACACACTATCCCATATTAAAAATGCTCTACAAGCTCTAATCTAAGAAAACTAGTGTATCGCTCTGGTTTAACCGGTACAACACACACACAAAACTGCAACAACAACAACAAAAAAGACTGTGCTATTTACACAGAGTCTCTTCCACACGATTGGGAGAGGGACACTGCTTGGCTATAATAAGCGCTGTAATATTTTTGTTTATTTTATCAATCGTGGCAGTTTTATTGAGGAAGAAGTTACTTTGCGTCTGATTCTCTGTCATTGAGTGCATTTCCGTCGATAAAATGTATAACGTAGAACTTGATATGTGTGTAGATGAGCATGCAAGTCGTTCTAATGATGTTGATGTGTTGCATTCATTATGTGCAGCAATGCATCCTTGAACCGAATAGATTTCTTTTTCTACATGCTTTACCAATTGAGTTTGTGTTGCGGTTGACACAACGTCAGATGAAGTCATTTTCCTTTCTTAGAAATTCAGCTGATTAAGAATGGGACATTTTTGATCCACTTTCAGAGCAAAATATGAAATATTAATCTGCCCGAGCATACCGGAAATATAGAAACTGTTACGGTATGAAGTTGAACAACTTTTCTTCTCATACGAAATGCTTGTATAAAGCCTTGCGAAACCTTGTACTGTGAACAATAAAACCACACACACTGACTGGCATTTCAAAATTAACAAGCAATCAATAAAGCGAACGACAAAATAATGTGTTGCCGACAACATGAAAATGAGAAATTATGTTGAAGAACATACAGAAAGCATACCTCATATGCAATTTTGGAAATAAACTCACGAACTGAGCTCATAAAAATACCATCAAGAGTCTAACCTGTTACGGCTGTGTTCATCTGTTGTCGATAAGGGAGAGATCAAAATAAATGAAAGCATCCCACTGATTTGGTTTTATATATAGCGAAATGCGTGCTCTATGAATTGAAGTGAAAGATTTGAAATCAATACCTTGAAAATGCTTTAATCAGAGGAAGTAATAGAATCGATGAAAGCACTGTTGATATGATTTCCGTCTGCGACAGGCTTAAAAAAAGTGAAATTATTTTTCATTGATGTCGATTGCAGCTAGTCAGTGGTGGAAGTAAACGTAGAAGGACGAGACAAGTTAGTGGTAGTTTATGCCACTAAATGTATTGTTAAAATCTGAAAATTTCGCGTGATGGTACGCTTTACCCAAATATTTTTAACGTAATCTATGATTCAATACGAGTTCAACGAAGTATTGCAAGCTTTTTTGATGAAATTTTGGGAGTAGTTCGGGGACGTAATTTGAGGGTCAATGATCTCGCTTGGGAGCTAGGACCGCCCTCGTATTGAATGATAATTGAGGTTTTTATCAGTTCATTTCTGGACTCTCAGCGTTATTGGGGTGGCGGTAGGTCAGATCCTGAAACACATGGTCCACCTTCTTCTTTGAGTAAGAACTAAGAGTTTCGTAGGATTTTCGTGGTTTCATCGAGATTTCCTAAGGAAAAACTGTGAAATTCCACTTCTTACAAAAGAGGTATGAAATTATATCAGACAAAAATCTCTTGAAAGAGGATAAAGTGACGCAAGTCCTTTACTTACAAAAGAAGTGATATCAGGAAGGGTGACACTTCAAGTTTCGATACGCAAAAATTTACCTCCAAAACATATTGTTTACCTAAAAACAATTACGAAAAATCCGCGAACTTCCGTTTTTTATTAATTGTGTGTGTCTGATCGTAAAGGGAACCTAACAACCGAAATACCAACAAAACTGTCTGTTTCACACCATGGTCACAGTACGAAAAACGAAGAAGAGTTAAAATCCCATAGAAATTACGGTCAAATAAATCACTAGAAATAAATCATCCCGTCTGATATATGAGAGTAATGGTAATGGTAGCATATAAATAGAAGTATGCAATACACCATGCAAGCGCCTGAATT